>VYYJ01003121.1:0-17826 GCA_021029165.1 Cyphoderus albinus | reverse complement strand
ATACATGAAGGCATGCGGTACTAACTATACTTATCTAGTGAGGAACAACAACTCAATATGCACACGATTTTATGTATGCTTTGGCTATTAATGCTCTTTCATATTATTATTATTGCCTGCTGCGGTCTCACAGATTGAAGTTTAAGATAGGTGCCACACGAAACCCTTGCCAATGCTGGTTTGTTTTCGCCCACTACCATCACTTCATCATCCTCTTCCCCATCAACTTGATTTTGCGCTAAGGGACTATTTTTTTCATTTGTAGATGTTTTCGCACAAGACGCTCTCCTGTGCATGTGACTTACAAGGTGAAAGAAAACTGTAGTGTTTTGCACACAACAACAACAACAACTTTTAGAGCTGTTTTCCTCCTTGTTACGACTTGAAGCTCTCAAAGCCAGTATTTACTAACTTGAGTCTTTAGAATATCCCCTTTCTAGCTTAATTAAATCTCCATCCAGCTCTCCATCTTATCCTCTCTTCTGCTTACTTACAGAGACATAAAGATGAAATGATGCTACCATTTTCTCTTCACATCGATATATGATTACCTGTTTTATTCCATTCTTTTATGGAGGTATTTATGCAGAAACTGAATACACGAAAGATATCTCGCAAAACTCGCAACAAAATTTCATCCTGTGTGAGAGTCACTGCGAATGTGAAGCAGAGCCTCGAATAGCGGTATGATGGCATTGGCATGTACTTTGAATGAATGTATGTACCTGAGTGAGCTGATGCAACCAATAAAGTTCACCATTTTCCCCCTTTCATTCCTCTTGTTGCGTCAAAATTCACTCTTTTTTTACAATTTTCTATCTATCACTATAATATCATATTGATGTAAATTGATCGTAGACACATGTTATGTTTACGTTTCTCACAGCCTCTTATTGATTAAAATCAATAGTAGAGAAGAAAAACCGAACAATTTACTGTGGTTGCCTCCACTGCCAACTAACAGAAATGAGAAGATACCGCTACATCCATTTTTTCTTTTGCCTCGTGTGTGTGAAACTTTTTTGTAAATAAATGCAAGAGTTTTAAAATAAATCTCAAAATAAAATTTACGGATAAACTATACCAAACAGCAATGACCTTAAAGGATTTCAATTTCAGTAAATACTACGGCAGAAATGTAGAGTTTGATTGAAATGCAGTTTCTCTGAACTGATTAATTTGTATCAATATTCTAAATTATTCTAGAATACTAAATGAAAAGTTATTGATCTGAATTTGTTCTTTGACACGAATCTGCCTTAGAAGTTCAATGTCCAAATTAGAACGAAAATTTTGTCATAATTGACGTCTGAGAAAGAAAAGGGGAAGAAGGAATGAATAAATTTATGCTTTTATAAGAAATGAAAAATAGAAGTTGAAGACTGAAACTTGCTTAAATATTTCCTCTCTCATTCATTGGCAGGGGCAGTTACGAAACATTTCAGCACACGTGTCACGAGCAGAACTGAGTTTTGTCTTTGAGATAAAAAAGTTAAATTCGGAAAGTTAATGTGTGACAGTGGAGTCGAATGAATGTGACTTCTTTCGGAGACACTTACGCAGCTAAAATTCTATGCTTCTTAACCGCTACATAATTGAATCACGTACTACTTTTACAGAGTTGTGCCACATTAAACGCACGATAAGCGGTTATGCTATGTTGGCAAAATTGGAAGAGCTACATAATATACGTACCATTATACACGACTCAGCAACCCAATGCCAAAGCTCGTATTATTTCAGCAAACTACTTATTGATTTGTGTACGTGATTACTATTGGCTTTAATTAAGTCAATGTACCGGTACTTTCTGCCTACAGGCCGGGGATCTATAAATCTGCGGAAGTATCCAACTGACATTCGCTTCGCCGTCATCGACTACGTACAAAAGCGTAGCATACGGCAAACAGTTCCATAGACATGCGGACATTCCGTGAGCAGTGAGCATAAACTGTTTATGACACATATAGAGTCGTTTTACGTCAATCTACTCCACAATAAGATTTCCATCGCCGGTAAGTAAGTAGCCGCACAAAAGCTGCAGCTTTTCCGCTTCTAAATGTGTATCAGTGTTTCTTTTCTGAGCGTATGAGCATGAGTTTGTTTAGCAGAAGCTATGCGACTGAATAATATGCCGTAGTTTTGTAGATTTGTACGTGACATGGCGGAATGTGCAGATGATGATGACTAAGCCAACTTTTTGGTTCGCTTTTGTTCCAAGAAGCCCCTCGTTATTATTTTCTTTGGAAGAACCTATATGGGATGAAATGAGAGCCGTGCAATGAAACAGAATTGAATCCTGTTCACTACCTACATTTTCCACTCTTTCCTACGTATGACATGATGATCTTCAGTTCGCAGTAATACAAACGGACTAAATAAAAATAGGGCTTTAGGTCACTTGTGCAGAAAACAAAGCTCTTTGTATAGAAACTAGAAACTCATTTCGCTGGAAAGCTTTGTCTCTTCTTATGCATGAACATGGTTTATAGTGCGAGCCAACTACACAATGCGAACCCTCTTTTCCACTACGACTACATGCTAACTTCGTCATCATCACTATCACCGCATTATGTCGAAACAAACAAAGTGGAAATAGTTTTATAGTAGCTGCAGCAGCGCAGAGTAGAAGTGGAACACAAGTTGAACGTAGTTTACAATCTGATGGGTTTCTGCTGCGCGTATAGTGGTAGCTGTTGAGTCGAAGTAAACTAGTACCTACTTTAGAGTTAGCTTGCATGCAACTAGAGGAAAACATCAGAGAGCTTTTTTCAAAAACATGACTAACCTTTTGACATTTGAAGAGAAATGACGAGTCGCTATTTGTGTGTATCATTATGACTGTGACCTTATGAGTTTGGAATGAACTATAGTTGAGCCACGACATGTGGTCACCGAATAAGATAGATATCATGTGCCGAAAGAGGCATCACCTTATGTATATACACGTAATAACACAATGAAAAATATGTACATGCACAAATCATATCGCTATTCATCTGTGTGACCACTTCATGTCATGTAATTTTAGACAGAAAAGAATTGGCAAAAGTTTATCACTGTGTAAACTATACTTGCCAAAACAGATGAGCAAAAACGTACGGGCACTTTTATAGAGAGGAGGAACTATAGTTCCGAAAAATACTTGCAGCTGCAATCAAGTGCATAAAACGATTTCCACCCACGACATCGGTTCGTTTAGGATGTTAGGTTGAAGAAGCCAAGTATTACGCACATAACGAAGCTGTCACTCTGCTCTACTTTAACTATAACAATCTGCCCGTACATCTTTCATGGTGAAGCTGGAGTGATGTAGCAGGCCCTTCTTATGAGTAATTCTCAAAAAGTGTCTTCCAATGATTTTTCGGTCAACTACAGAGTACGTTGAGTCGCACAGTTCGGTAGAATTTTTTAACTCTTGTTTTCTCATCTTTCTGTTACAACGACCTATCTGGAAACAACGCAATAGATTGACGTACCTACATGCGGTGGTCGACTCTTGTACAATTCGGCTAGCTTCGTATCGTCCCTACTAGCATGACGATCTTTTGAAGTCATTGGAAATTTCCCTTAGCACCACAGAATGTAAATGTAAACTTGGCAGAAGTGCGCCGTGCTAAATTTCACTGACCTTCAACCTTTCAGTTCGTGGACCTTAAAATCTGCGTATTTAAAACGAAATTACGCGTGTTTGTTTGTATTTTCACAAATAAATGACATCTTTCTGCTTAGATGCAATACAAAACAAATACATACCTACGTGCGTAACATTACATTGATCGCAATAACTAATGTGGTTTACTAAGAACTGTTAAAAATATATGTACTCAACGGAAAAATAGATTCTTATTCTTTTTAATGTAATAATTCTTCGTAGTGTCGGAGGTTAATTATTTTGTTCCGGTCACAAAAATTAATGTGCAGTAAAATGTTTTAGTCATAGCTTGAAAAACTTCCGTCAGCTACAAATCGTAAAAGTTACCGCCCCTAACTCTTCGAGTACCGTGCGTGCCACCATTTCTTTTTTGTGGCTCCCCACTCATTGAAAAACTTATTATTGTTCATTAATTGGATTACTAAAGACGGGAAGAGATTTGTACCTCGTAATGCATTAAGTCTGCTATATACGTAATATGAAAATCGGAAATTTATGTTCAACCCCCATCCTTCCGATTTTTACACCACAGTTTGTTTATAAACAATACGAGATTAAATTAGATGCGAATTTCCTTATTTTTGTAAATTGGTGACCTCTCAGATGCATAAAGATTTTAACTCTGCACGTTATTAGCACAATAAATTCACCACAATTCATGTTATGCTGTATGTATGTATCGGACGAAACGACTAAATCTCATTTGCACATAAGTAAATTTATCACTTTGTCACGAGAAACCTGCGTAGGTAATTTATTGGGTGTGTAATGTAAATCCATTAAATGAAGTAGAATAGTGCAGCTTGCTGCGTACTAACTGATGGCTGACTGACACAGAAAAGATGCACAACCAATCTAAAGGTTATCACTAATTCTGATTAGATCTGAATGTGATGTAAACGATTTTGATGGGACAACAACTTTTCTCGTGTTGACTTTCCATAGAACGATTAAAGTAATGATGAAGTCATGGATGACATGACATGATAAGTACGCAATTTAATAATATGTATCGGAATTGTTACCGTAAGCAATTTTTTTCCTGTAAATTCAGCTCTTTTTTTCGAATGGATGTCCTTCTACCATTAATAAACAAAAAATTCTGAACCTTGGGTACTCAAACTAATTCCATAATTTCAAGGTGTTATCAGTGATATCGGTTATGCAAATGCAGCAATTACAATACAACACTGTTTTTTCATGTATTTTTTACACTTTGACTTTTTCAATGACATGCCTATCTATAATTAACTCCGCTTCTAACTCCAGTCTTAGTATACTTTAATTATAAATATCATGCATGTACTTATCTCAATAATGCTTTTTAGTAATTGCTCCTGATTCCTGACCACATGTAATTATCATTGGAAATAATTTGTATTGTTATTTTTAACTTACAAAAACGAGCCTACACGCCGTGGTAGAAAACGTTTAAGATGTCACTTCACTTTGAACTGTCCGGTTCCCGTTGAGGTCGAAATCCTTCTTGTGACATTTATCGGTTATTTTGTCAACTCTTTTTTGCCGATGTTTGTGTAATAAACTTACGTACTTGTGTGGAAAAGGGAAAAGTCACGCGGATCTGCTTGCTCAGTTGGCAATGACAAAACAAAAGAAGCGAAATCCAATGCGGAGTTTCGTTCTTTGTGCAACTACGCAGTCTGCTTTCTCCACAGTAGCAGGACAAGCGTAGTGTAATGCTTTTAGGAGGTAAGGTGAAACTAACAAAAGAACAAGCTGCTGAGCTGCTCCAAAGTTGCGTTGTTCGCGGAATCGCGTTGGCTGCTGTTTCGCAAGCTGTTGGATTAACACTGTTCCTTTCGTTTGAGATTCGTGTGCATGTACATGACTCATATGACTTTTTTATTTAAAAAAAATAAATACGTTGTTATTGCAATAGTCTAATATGACTGTGTTTGTAACGAAAATTACACTGAACAGTCCGAGCAATGGATAAGAAGAGTGGAACAGAACGTTTAGGCAGAGAACTACTGCAGCATAATGAAGTGGGCAAAATGTATTCGATGGAGTGGAAAAGAAGTAGGAAATAAGGTGAATCGTTTCTGCTGCTGCTCCTGCTGTAAGGATGACTGATTATTTGATATTTCTCGTAGGATCCAATGGCAGGAGTGACGCTAGTCAGTGCGATCTAACTAAATCTTGTGCTGCACACGGGAATCGCTCGAGCCGTTTCTCTCCTCTTTCACTTTCCATCACCAAGCCGTTTCGACCGCTGGAATGGAATGAGAAGCAAAAGTGGAAACGTTCCAGAACAAAGTGGAAATGGGACCCAGCAGCAGTTGAATGAAAAGAGTGATGTTTTACGTTTCTTTTCTGTTCCTCTTTTCCAAAACATGATAGAAAGATGTGCAACTATTCCGCATGTAATATGATGTACTCGACCTCGAATGCACCGAATGCTCCTTCTTTGCCGATTCTTACCGAAGAACGATAGTGTAAAGGCCGTTAAGTCAGAAAAAAGCAACTGGAACAAGGTTGCCATCAGTATAGACGCAAATGAATATTTTTGTTATATTTACCTATATGAAATGACCGTAATAATAATTTTTGCAAACACCACCATCAGCGACACTACTAATACTGGAAGAAATCTGCAAAGAACACGGAACGGAACCATGCTTGGAAAAGGAGTTCGAGCTGTTAGTGTAGTGCTTAATAACACTTCGGTCTTCTCGTGCTTTATCCCATACTACACATCACATCACTATTTACGTATTACCATTTTCTCTAAACCTGGAGTAGCGTAATGCTCTTCTTAAAGCTTGTTATGCAGTTGCAGCCAAAAATGATAATTGCGACGTGGCTTTGCGCTCTTGGGTGGAATTCAGTTGGATTCTGGAGTAGCGAATCCGACGTCAATGGCGATTTGCAAAACAAAATCTACCACATTGTTGTTTTGTACGAATCGCATCGCGTACTATTTTTACCTGCATGCCTTTGTTTATTGTCGATGAAAGCTTAGTAATACCTTAACTATCATTTTATATAATTGCATACGTCAGGCAATGATACAGATCTCTTCTTGCATATAGATTACAGCAGTACACCTGATCGCTTTCATTTCACGACCTTTTCTTTGATATTGATAATATGTACATTATTTGCTAAAGATCCCATTTTGTAAAGCAATCTAATGATTCTTTATTTAATAGTATTTTTATTTATATCTATTTAAATTGAAATTGAACTGGCAGTGCAAACAAGAGACTCAAGTATGCACAGTGTATAGCATATAACTTTCAAGTGCTTCAGTATAGTGGAAGAATTGTATACAAAAAGTCTTCAAAAGCAGCAAAAAATCAGCATAGATCATAACAAGTAACATAAACACATACCTTTTCGTTTTCGTGGAAGCTATCTTCTTTTCATGTATGTATTTATTTAATGTCTCAACTCTCAGCTCTCTTTATACGTATTATGACACCCGTCCACTTTCATTTTGCCTTATACGGCCGTCGCAATTCAACTCGTCATTGCTGATCTAATGTGTAGGAAGTTTTTGCAAAAAGGTATTTTATTTACATTTTACATTGTGTGGCCCAGCTCGAGCTCAGAGCTGAAATTGCAAAAAAAATATCATTAAATCTGCTGTGATTATACATTGTGATGATTGTCGATTGTATTTATAAAGAATTCCATTCAAAATGTCCAAGTCTAAACATAAAGCAGGATTATATTACACTACTACATACCAAACACCCCTTCTTAGCTTTTCTATTAGGTACATATGCATAATTCGTGTTTCATCCTAAGATCTTCAACACGTTTGCGATTATCGTGATGTGTGAATAAATTTGGTGGTCCATGTTTTAAGCAATAATGCTCAATTTAAAAGCATCGTCCATCAACTAAGACGAGTCTGTGTATGGAGAGTGTGAACAGTGTGAAAATAAGACTTGATAATTCTTTCACCTTAAAGAACGGATAAAAGCAGTCTGCATTGGGGGGAAATCACGACGATGAATGATGAGAGACTTGGCCATCCCACCCAAGCAACAACTGACGTCATGCCTCCAAGCGTGGGAGTCAAGAAAGAACATTGTAACACTTTTCTCGCTGTATGAACGAAATGTGGAGGTCGTTCTTCAAGTAAAAACATGCACTCCTTTCCCTGGTAAACACACTTGAAAATAGACACATCTGAATTTCATGTCAGTAACAGTAATCAAATTTTGCATAATCTACTAATTTATTATTTAACAACATTACACGATCCTCCTGGGAGGTGGTCTGACATGAATGAATTCAATTTCAACATCAATTACAACAAAAGCAAATATTAAAACATCAAAGTGTTTAGCAGGTAGCTACATACACTTTCAGCAGCTTTTAGTGCTCCCCCATGATCAATTTCGCCTGTCATTTTTAGCTGCTGGAAAATCAAAGTCTTGAAAAGGAACAAAAATATTCATCGCTTACGTCACATTTATTGAATGACATCAAGCGCCATTCGGATACAATACGTGGAGGAAAAGCTCTAGTAGCATATTCTCTCTGGTTGCGTTGCAGTAGTCATCGGTAGACAATTGCCTAACTTTAGTTTACAAAGCACTATAAAATAATAATTCTTTGTATGCATCTACTACTACACAAGAAGTGCTGCACCGAAAATGTATACACAAAGGATATAGAGCGCGAATGTTGGGACTGAGTCACTGGAAAGTTCACATACTCCGCATATTGTTCACAGAGCAGCATTTTTCTTTGACAAAATCGACTCAGCTCTAACTTTACATTGTAATTCTGACTTGTCACAAATGCTACAGCTGCAAGTGGAATTCATAGATATAAGGCGAACGTAAACAACATACATGCACAAAGAATAATCGATAAGTTATATATATGTGCAAATATTTTTGCAACTAACCTCCTATGCATTGCAACAACGAGGAGAGAGCTGCTGTGTGTGTGTGCCACCATGGCCACTGTTCCCCATTTGATGATGCTGCTGCGAAATAATATGGCTTTGGTTGGGGTGCGGGTGGAGCGGTTGGGAGTTTACGAAAACCTTGAATGCATGACCTTGCTAGAGGACAATACATATAGATTTTCCTACCATCATCATCACTAACCAGTCCTTATGGGCTCTTTTTTCCGCAGTAGGAGGCAGATCTGAGAACAGATAGAAAAAATCATCGTGATGTGATGAGCTCGCAGCTCTCTCTACTCTAGCGTATTATGCCACATGTTTGGTATGGAATTATCAACTCACTCCCGTATGAATCTCTGATGACGGAGATTCCATGTTACGTGGCATGGCAAATCTTCCAAGCTTTTTAAATATTGGCCACCTTGTGCAGATGTGGATACCACATTTAAATGTATAGAGTCAGGTTTGTTGTAGTTGTAAAACATTCCTTCATTTCATCATCACGGTTGTTGAGAATGATTAAAAGGTTTGTACCTTGTATCTTCCAGTTTAATGGCTAAATAATTTGCCACAAAAACTCTTCTCAAGAATAATAGTTTGGGATATTTTCATATCTCGTAATAAACTTAATATGAGGCTTAATTGTAATTAGTGGTATTATGACTGTGATGTCAGGTCATGCCTACTCAAAAAGTGGGATAGTCTTTCATTCTATGGTCAGCAACAATTTTACAAAGAATAAATTACTAATGAAACATTGTGATTTAATAAAAAAGCCCAGCTCAACAAATTATTATTTAAGAGGCGATATTTATATAAACCTTTTCGTCTGTAGTTGAGAAAGGTCCAGCATACGCTGATTATTAGAGAAAATCATCAAACGCTACAAATCATTTTGCGATAAAATTTAAGCGTTCATTTTTATTTTATTCCAATCCCATTCTTCCTCCAATTGCCTGTTCTGAGACCATACATGACGGATTCTCATCTAGCAACAATAGTTTTTTTTACCTTGAACTCACGTGCCTTTAAAATGCTGGCAATTTTTTGTTGTTTAATAAGCTCACCTTGAATTTTGTAAGACCAATTACTTTTGGTCGTTTTTGCGTTAAAAAATGCCATATGACTGACGGATAGTTGGCGAACAGCAGTTCAACCGTGAGCCAGTCTTCCATCATCGTATAAATCAGTGATGATACAAACGCTCAGGTATGAGTTCTGAGCATTAAAAAGACATCAAACGAGTTCGTCATGCTACTTCAAACCTCTCATTGGTTACTACAAACAAAAGCCGTCGGTTCAGCACCCGCTCTTTTCACTTTTTCCAAAGTTGATGAGTAATAATTCAGCGGATTAGATACAATAAGCAATTTTTCCCATTGCATGAGTCGTTTTAAATCCGTGAATACTTCATCAAAATCATAACAAAAATTCACAAAAGCTTTCCTCAGTCACGACTAGACATAGCTTGTGAGAAAAATTCCACGGTTGCAGTCTATCTTCATATCTATATATGTACATCTCTGGAAATTACCTGCTCGAACGAAGATTCAGAGAAACGAAAATTTGAATGAACTTCATCTGAGCAGCAGTTGTTTGCCAACGAAGCTAAACCATTTTATGTTTTATTCAGCAAAATGGAAAGCAAGGAGCTTACAAAGTCAAAATAGTTTGGTTACACTAGTCCAGTTGGGACTGGAAGTTGGAATATTATGGTACCATAAAGATGTCTTTCGTCGAGCGAGACTCGCGAATAATGCTGTAACACAAGTGTATTTTTATACGTAAAAACTTACTTTACTATCAAAATACATTTCTGTTATTCAGCAATACAATTTAATTCTCTCTCATTTTTGCCATCTTGCAATTTGCCGAAAAGACAGATGCACCCTTTTTCTTTCAGTTTATTAAAAACTGAATTGACAGTTGAAGGCTATATATAAAACGTAAATGTGCCATGTACCATTTTTTCAATTAAAATCCAGTAAGTTCTGCATATTAGGACTTTTATGTTTATCCGAACTGTCACATTGTCAAGACTGAAAATCAGAAGGATTTTTAGTAATTTGGAAATTGGGACTTAAATACAATATCAAATCTCTAAAGATATCATGCTGCTCGTACCTAATTAAGAAAAAGTAAATCGATGAGCAGGTTTTCTCCAGCGGATAGTTTATGCGAGGCAAAGGCAAAGCCAAAGTTGATCACGCGCAGACAGACAAAGCGAAAGCTTCATATTAGAGTGAGTTTGAAGAGTCACCTCAGACTCACCTTTACATTGCCTCAGATCAAATTGTCACAAAGAAGGCATAAACCAAGCAAATAAAAGGGAATTCAGCTGATTTCATGCAGCAACCCGAATCCGAATTTACTCTATAAAATAACAAAAAAACTATATCCGGATTATTTTTGCATATAAATCATTGACAAAGTAAATTGCCCATGTAAGGCAATTTAGCTCAATAAAGTATTTTATTCGGGTTTTCTTATGTTTTATTAACAGGTGTCAGAAACGGATGTGAAAAATATTAAAGTTGAAACTTGGACTGGCTCTTGGAGTAGTGCATGCAAAAGAAAAGTATGACGACGACAACGAGCTGTAATAGGAATAGGAGAGTTGTTATAGTACGGCATGGTGAAAGAGTAGATCACCGGTTTCAGGATAAATGGGTTGAAAATTGCTTCGACTCCGATGGTAAGATTAAAATGTCAAACAAGCAAGGCTTCATGAAATTAATTTAATATCCACGTGAAATCGACCATGTCTACATTTTAAATTGCGAATCTATGAATTTAAATAAACCTGACATTTCATAGGAAACTACACGCGCATGAATTTAAACCAGCCTAATCAAGTGCCTAAGCGAGCTGGATATCCAAAGACATTTATTCGAGATACGCCCCTGACCGCGGCAGGTTGCTTCCAAGCCAAATTACGAGGTGAAGGTCTCAGACAGGGGGGGATTTTGTCAGATAATTTCGAAGTCTTCGTCTCGCCCTCTTTGAGATGTGTGAAAACTGCCTCCAGCGTACTCAAAGGTAAATATGTACTTACTCCATCACATACAGCATAATATCTAATTTACGTGGCATGCGCAAGTGAATTTCCTTTTTTTGGAGGAAATGCAGGCCAGCATGTGTTTACTTGCATGAATAAATCAATTGCAGACGTGATGAAATATCGAAATATCGATTGAACTTTCTTTCATTCTAATTTCAATCTGTTTTTTACTCAATTTTCCGCTCCCTTCCTCACTTCATTCATAATGAAAGATGCATATCGATCAGTTTGAGTTTTGGACCGTGGAAATTACTGACACTTTAAACATTATTTTTGCAGGAATGAACAACCACAAAGTAATGAAAATTGAACCATGTTTGTTTGAGTGGACCAGGTAATGCATTTTTTTAAATTACAAAAAATGTTTTGACTCGTGAAAATGCAATTGAACATTCCTGTTCGCAATGTATTCAGATTCCGTGGTACCTAAATGGCAACATGCCTAATTGGATGACACCTGAAGAAATGCTTTCATCAGGATTTAATATCGACCTGTCTTATGTCCCTTACCTTCCTGCTTCACAATTAAAAGAAGGAGAATCAGTAGAAAATTACTATGAGCGATCCCATAAACTTATCTTACATCTTTTAAAGACAAACGGTAAGAGCACTCTTCACAATATTCCTGAATAATCTGCTATCTGCATTCCATTCATTCGCAGAAACAATATTCAATTAATTGAATTACATTAAATTGCAAACATTTATTTTCAGGTAACAAAGATTTACTTCTGGTAGGACACGGCTTCTCGTTAGAAGCATTGAGCAGAGAGTTATTGGGTGAATGTCAACGGAGCAAAGAGGATTTGTTAGCAGTTGTTCGAAATGTCCCTTACTGTGGAATGGTAACTTTAGAAGAAGATTTCGCAATGAAGAAGTGGAACCTTCTGCCTCTGCCTCATCAACTACAATTGTTCCATGCTTCTGCACACGATTTTGATGCCAACAAAGCCTTATTTGCTCAATGAATCTGGCTAGAAAGGTTATAAAACGAAAGAACAAATCAATAAAATGAAAATCTATTGAGTGAATAATTTTATTTACTATGAAAATGATGTATAAATATTTTTCAAATATTTATAATAAAAAATAATAATAGTCTTAAATTATTACTACATTACACATTGGTTCACTGTCAAGCAGACGTAGAAGATTTTCAGGACTAAAAAGGCAGACCAACAGAATTTTCTACACACTCTTTAGTTCAATAACTGACACACGCATGTTTGATTTTAACAGATCAGACAAATCTCACGCAAACGTACCTTACAAAAACCGCCGTCTCAAATCGTCATCCTTAGGTTCTGGTTTAAAATTTGACATTCAGTTGTCACTTGCTGGATTTATGGTTTGTACATAGTTTCAAGTTTCTTACTAACGCGTCATTGTATACGAATAATCAATTTTGTCAGGACACACTTTCAAAACTTTCATAGAAGCATTCTGCATTTTTATTAGGCTTCCAAGGGACAATGAGATTTCAAAATCATTTACTTTTACAGTTACAAATCTCTTATAAAAAGGTTATAAGAAAGTCAGCTCTTACCCTCCGATTATACAAAGTGTTAATACAATTTTATTAAATTTGAACCTCGATCCATAATCACCCACCAATTCATGTACATGTACACACTCCAATCAGAATGAATATCAAAATCAGAATATTTACCATGAGGCTCAGGCTCAAGCGAGTTTGGAAAAAAATTTCTTGATATTTTTTAAATTATATACAGTCTGGTTAGGTTATGAACAAATATGGAAGCAGATATAAAACAGAAGGTGTACAACTGGGAAAGAAGTCGGAAATGCCCGATGAGTGAACATTAATCCTGATTTATTTGTCTCTTTTTTCTTAAGTTGTTCCTGTTTACAAACACTTGAAATCATCATAGCCTTGGACTTCCACAAAAGGGTATTCCAACATTTCAGCTTCAGCTCTTTTTATTTACCTTTGTATTGTAACTTATAAAGCGTTGTGATTTTACCCGAAATAACGTTATTCGATAATTAATCGTTACTTTGAGAAGTCCTGTACAAATTTGAACATATTGTGATTTGATCTAAATTTTAATAGTGATTTGTAATTCCATTCTGTATGTAGGTCTTAATTTCGTATCAACGACTTCCAAAAGATGACAAAGTTCAAACCAACTAACAAATCCAATCAACGATAAAAATCTGCAATTTCTTTTCATTTCAAAAGGTCTTAACACTGAAACTGAAAGCAATTATATTTATCTTTTCTGTTACAATATCAATAAAGGCAATTCGGCTATAATTTAAAAGACAAGACTCCTTCCGACCGAATATCAAAAGATCAAATGGTTTATCTTTCCCTACAGTACAATAATCATATCTATCAATTTCATAGTCTGTGTTCAAAATACAATGCCCGACTTGAACTACAAAATCAAAACCGGATCTTTTCATATCAAATAGGTTCGACTTCGTGTAATGACCACTCTTACTCAAGACATCTACGACAATGGGAAAGTCGAACTATTTTCTAATATTACTAAATTATTAGTCATGCCCTTGGCTTAGGTGGGCGGTAGGTACACGGTACACGACAAGAGGAACACAGCATAACTATCAAATCAACATTATGGGTAAAACACTACTGCGAGTGGTACTGGTTTGAGTGGTGGTACTGATAACTGTTCATCGTCGGGGACTTATGATCATACATTAAACTACTACTATGCATTCCGGAATTTGCACTCCCTAGAGATCCGTCAGTTTGACCAACACCGTACGGGTGTATTTGTTTGTTCACACCTCCGTCGTATTGTGCCTCGGCGCCATTAGGATTATTCATTTGATGTTGGTGATACATAGTTGAGTAAGGCCCACCCGAAGTGCCTGGTTCACTTACATTTGGAATGTAACTATTGACTCCAGGATTCATCATCGAATTCTGCTGCAGTTGAATTACACCTGGGTTTCGTACAATAACCGGTACCGACGAATTCATTGTACTTTGTGTAGAACGGGGAGGAAAACTTGGTGGTATCCCACGTAAAGCGTGATTCACTCCTTCATGACCGGTATAATTGACGTTTTGGTCTGGATGTGGTGGTATTGGGGCGTAGGAAGGAATCGTTGGACTTTCGCTAGACCCTGCTGCAGCTCCTGTCGAGGTTGAAGATGCACTAGACGATGAACTTGTCGCAGTTGACACCGGAAACACGAAAGAGGTATTGGACACCGCACTTCTGGGAGTCTCAGCAGATTCCTCATCTCCTTGAACGTCAGGTATCGCTGAGACGACATCCTTCAAAAAATCGAACCTCTGTTCGGCCATAATACATTGTTTTCTGAAAACAAAAAAGTTTATTACTTATATGCCTGGATCATTATCCAAAAATGTAATTATAATAATCACTCTATTTTAGTATTTTCTGTAATTGAGAAAGTTAATGCGTACAAATGGGATGGTGTCAGCGTTTTTGCATTCCGGGCATGCGTAACAGTTTCAGCTTTTTTCAGTAGATTTTCCACAAAAAGCTCCAGAGCTCTCGAGATAATTACAGGTACTGCCTGTGCAACCTTTCCCACCTCCTCGTCGCTTTGCATAATCTTCTTTATTCTTGCCTGAAAGATAAATACACAAAATCAAGATAAATGTTTAAAATGATAACAAAAATACTCTCTTTACAATTACAATTACAAATTCTTTTGCACTGTATAATAACATACAAAACAAAGGACTTGAGACAAAGACAAAGAGTTGAATGGCCAATGGATTAATTAAAACTGACTTACGGGAGGAAATCTTGCGTTATACTTTTTCTTTTTACTGGGCATTTTCGTTCCGGGTGTAGGGATTATTTTAAGGTGTAAGTAAACTGTTTATAATGTATAATCTAGTAATATTAGCTCAAAATAACTTAATGGTTATCAATACTGATCATAAAACTGACAACAATAACTTTTTTGTTGAAACCAAATCGCAAGTAAACTGCCACTGTATAATGTATAAATAAAATAATTTGTGACAATTTTCGCTGCCCCTTATTTCGGATCAGCCACTTCACTAAAGTAATCCAGAGAAAACAGGAATGATTTTAATTGTTCTTAGTAAATAAAGAAGAGTAGCTAATTTTTGTGGCTATTATTTTCAAAACAAAACAAGTAAACAACTCGAAGCCGCTGGTGCGGAATTGAAAACAATAGAAATGGTAAGGGGATAAGCGGAGAAATGTTAAGGCAATGATGCGACAACTTTGATTTGATTACGATGAGAGAGGAGAGCTAAAAGCTGAGCTTACAAAGTGAAGCGAGAGGCGGACCAAGCAAAGATCAAAACTTCCTGCCACGCAGCTCAACTGTTCTCAGGGCTTCGACATCAGATGGCAAGATTTGCCACTTCCTTTGTGCAGCTCAATTGGAGAAATGCCACATTCACCCCATTTTGCATCATTGCATCTATCATCAACAATTTCAACTTAAAATCTAAACATCACATCATTAATAATTAAGTGTGTAAAATATTCCTTATTACCTTTTTGTCATTTAACGTAAATCGTAAACCTACGAACTTTCTATGATCGGATTCTGTCCGCTGTACATCAATGTGGAAATAAGTGGAAAGGATGAGATGAAAGACACGTAATGTACCCTATTACACAGACTTTTGTGGACTAACGTAGAAAATTAAGAAAACGTTCGGAACTACCCAACGAGGCAATTAAAATGATTCATACAAGATTAAATCTCAATCTTCATTAAAATCAGGAATAAAATGCGATATTATTAACAACTCAGTCAGAGAGCATGTGAACTTTCGTTATTTTTATTCTTAGTTGAAGACGGTATTATTACTTTTACTTTTTACAAAAACCTGCCTCTGAATTAAAATTATTGACGCTAGATTAATGGGTGATATTGTCAATGCCACAACTTGCAAACGTTCTCAACCCGCTTTTCCCGTTTTGGATGGATTCATCGATGCCCTTTTACTGTGTTTATTTATTTTACTTTTTCTACTCAATTGACTCGATTCAGACGTATCTCTTGGAACTTGCAGCGAATTTGGCGACAGATCCTCCTTAGAATCTTCATCCTGTTCAGATTTCGTGTCCGATTTATCCTTTGTTACTGTGCCTGATTTTTCTTTGCTGTCCAACTTTTCTTTTGTCTCCACTTTTGGTGGATGCTGGACATGTTTCGCTGCCTTAGCTCCTGGGGTCGTGCCTGAAACTGTCTGATTCACTGGTGTTTTTCCAGAAGGTCCTCCTGCAACTTTTTTTAGGGGAATGTTAAGCGCCTCAGTTTTCCGTTTTGCAGTTGCAGACGTTGCAGGAGCGAGAGTTTTCTGGTTCTCTTTGGCGATTACTTTTTTGGAAGTAGCTTCCGTGGGCTTAACAAATTTTCCCTTTTCTTTCTCTTTTCCTTCTTCAACTTTCAGTCCTTTTAATTGTCCATTCGCCATTCGAATTATGCTCTTCTTTTGATCCGCTGTCAAAGCGGAAAGGTCCATGGACGGAATTCGATCAAAAGCGTCGGCAATTACATCGTCAATCAACGTGGCCACGTCTGGAACCATTGCATTAGTTGTTGCTTCCGCGACATAAACCACCTTGTCCACAAATTGCTTAAACTCGGGCTCTTGCTTGAAAATGGTTTCCAAGTCTAGCTCGCCCAGAGCAAGGACAGCTGCAATTGGTGCCGCATCGTCGACCAGAATCTTAGCACAATGGTGAAACAACTCCATTTCCTCCTTTGACAGATCATGTTTAATGTGCTTTTGGACCTGGCCAATGTCATTCATGACTTCCACCGTTCTGAACAGTTCGTCGAGGAACGCGTGAGACACGCCGCTGGCAAATTCCAGTTTATCTTTTGAATGATACAAGTGAAGGTCGTCGTAGCCTTCTCCGATTCCACGTTTTAGACTGCCCCACATGTCCTTTCCAAATTTCCGTTCTTGGGCTGGTAGGAACACCGACTCCAAAATATCCTTAAATATTTCATCAATGGTGATGTTCCTAATCAAAGCATTCCGAACAAGGAACTCCACTGTCGGTGCATTCTGGAGGGAGTGGTCTGATTCCACCTCGCCTTCTTCGTCATCCATATCGACAAAGTCTGCGGTTGTCACCTGGACCTCGGTTGTGCAAGGGATTTGTGCGTTCTTGTTATATAATAATAATTCGTAACTGTAGCCTTCCAATTCGCAGAACTTTTCAAATGTCAGGTCATCATAGGTTCGACCGT
>VYYJ01003120.1:0-17832 GCA_021029165.1 Cyphoderus albinus | reverse complement strand
AACATCATTAAAATGGAAGAAAAATTGGAAAGCATTCATTTCATCTTCGCTTACGTCGTGCATGTCATTGCGTTGCATTGTTTTTCCAGGATTTCACTGCTATTGCAGGAAAACAACTTTTTTATAGAAACCAAAGAAAAAAGGATTTTTTCCTTTTTTATGTAATGTTTGTTTCTATCTAGTCAGCTAGTTACTTTGGAATACTCACTTTTATCCCAAATAGTTTATTTTAACTCTCGGCATCGATGTTCAAGCTGCTGCCCAGTTCATGTTCTCTTGCTCATTGGCACTTTACTTACGTATGTGTTACTTTTATTTTATTTCCTTTTCTTGGCAAGCATACAAAAACGATACAAGCAAGCGTAATAAACGTACCATTATATTGCACAGTGCATGGGCAGTGCACAGCAGTGTCCAAGTCCATGTCCAGTTCATCCAGTCAAGTTCACTTCAGCTCGATTTTTTTCTTATTCTCTCGAGTCGATTACTGCAGAGAGAAAAGAAATCCATGGAAAAGTGGAAACTGAATAAAATAAAATAAATAATAAAAAATAAAGCCGGTTCCGTCTTTTTCTAAAATCTTCGTGCTGCATGGGGACGTGTTGATGTGGATTTGGGCCCGAATGTCGAACAAGTTTCGGGCTGGATATCCATTTTATGGAGAAAAAGACCTACACGAATCTGCATGTTGTGCATTAAAAAATCTTGATTTCGAACCAAAATCTACATACGCGTCTTTTCATGAGGAAAGTGGCCATTCTCATCTTATCATATGATGGTGCACATTTTCAGCATTTATTTATCTAGTCCTTGAAAAAAATACGGGGTTTTCACAGTATAAAGCTCACGATGTATTTTTTTCACGATGCAGGACCAGGAGGACCACGATTTATTGTCGAGGACGTGCATGCATCCTATTAAGGCGACGATAAATTGTGAACCGCAATTTTATTCATTTTCATAATATGTACATACTAGCGGCGTTCAGTGTAAGGAAGTAAAAGCAAAGACATTTTTTTGCTGTCGGATAGAATGATATCATGGAGTAAAGGAAAGCAACAAAAAATATAATAGCGATTTAAACGCAGTCATAGAGGTCAAGCAAGCCGAATCATCCTGTAAAAACGTTATTTGTTGTTTTGTTGTTGATGCCATTTTTCTCCAAGAAAAGAAAGAGCGAGCACGAGTTTTTGTTTGCTTTTACGCAAACACAGCACTGCAATGCACTGCACTCTAAATTTGATTCGAGATAAGGAGAATGGAGCAGTAGTAAAAAATATAAAATGCTTAGCATAGGTACATACGTATCACAATACAATACTGATACCAGAGTCGAGTGAAATTTTTATTTATAAGTATTAACCATTTTACTGCATCTTTAGGTATAAACGAACCATGTAAGCAAGCAACGTGGCGAATTAAAGGAAGAAAACCGTGAATTTATTTACACCGCATCCAGTAACATATAATAAGTTATGAGATGAGATTTTTGTTGCGCTATGCTTGAAGAGAATTTTACATGTACAATGCAATGGTCTTGTTGTTTTAAACCGTGTTAGCGAAGCCATAAGAAAGAAAGTAAAGAGGCGCGTCTTCTCACATAATATCCAAATCCAAGTCCTCCCTCCCAGATATCCAAAGGAGGAAGAAAGAGGCGCAATTCTTCAGTGAATTATCCGTTTTTCCGTGTTTTTCATACAAGAGAGAGGAAAAATCTACACACATACATATTATATAAGTGTATATAATTGTAAGAAAGACACACGCATAAAATAACATAAAATAAAATAAAATAAAAAAGAGGCGCAAGATGAAGTAAAGTAAAGTGGTGAGAGCTTGAGAGACGATGAAAGATATAAAACGTACGAAGTAAAGGAGGAGGATTTATTACCGTGGAAAATCTGATATCATATACATACACAAGACAAGCTCCATAATAAGGAGAAGAAAGAAACTTTTAATAAATGCTTTCAAGACGACGACGAGAAAGAAGACGAAGTGAAGTGAGCCACATCAACATGAAATGAAGCATATTACCGCCGCCACCTCTGCTTAGTTAGTAAAAATTACCACACACAACAGAAATCCTGCTCTTATCCATGAAATATTCCCAACAAACAGAGAACAACTTGAACAGTCAGAAAATAATAGAGTGGGTTATTTCTCTTGTTTGCCTTATTTTTATTTTGTTACGACGTAGAGTTTACAATCCCCCAAAAAACTCTTTTTTCTGTAAGTGTGTAAGAAAGAAAATGAATCTCCAGTGAGACAACAAAGCAGCACAACGAGGAAAAAAAGTGAATAAAAGCCAAATTAACTGTTTACATAATAAAGTCAAGTTTTGAATTGCATTCAAGATCAGGATCAGGTGCAGGTGGATGTGGAGGAAAGGCGATGAAAGGAGTGAATGAATCGAAATGTATTCAAAATGTTCTTTTTTGCATAAGTCTTTTCAAGAAATGCATACGTAAGCTAATAAACAAACAGAGTAGAAAAATGTGTGTGGGATTTTAATCGCACATGAAATGGAATGAAGTGGAAGAAATTGAATTTTACATTCAAATTGGCCCCATTTTATTTCTCCAATCGAGTGTAAATCTAACACTGTACATGCATGGCATAGTTTCACTTTCAGGTGCAAGACAGGTTAGATCTAATTTTGAAGGCCAAGTCCACAAACATTCTTAAAAAATCCACTCGAGCTTGGATTTTCGTTTGAGTAAGGTGGTTTCTCACAGATACCTCTGTAATTTGACCAATTATAATTTTCGCCTCGGCTAATCCTCCGCTCAGCTTCTTTTATCGTTTTTTCGCGTCAAAAAAGTGCAAGTAAGTGAATAATAATACTCCGACTCCCATTATTAATGCCTCTGGAGTTAGTTGGTTTCGCTCACCCCGACTGATGGGAATGATTTGACTGAAAACGTAAAACTAATAACACACCTGACACTTAAATTTCTCCTTGTTTCTCCGCTTACACTTATTTATATTTTAAGAAAAGATCATGTTTTATGATTGTATGTGCGTATTATACAATACCAGACCTTTCATTTTGGTATGCGGTTCCCTATAATTCTTACAAACCGTTTTACGTTCTACGAACCTACACAATGTTTGCAGTTTGTACTACTACAGTTTTTGTCCTATGTAATACACACATACTTGATTTCAAAAAGAAAAAATTGACTTAACCAGCAAGAGGGAAGAAGAATCGAGAGACCTGTCAAATCATAAATAAAAAGGTTGATTAGCTAATAATGGGTTTCCAGTATAAATCATTTCCCCCGGAGCGTACCACTCTCACTCACTCACTCTAACCAACCAAATCCAAGGAATATTTAGACAAATATGTTTGTGTGTAGGCTCAGAGTTAAGAGTCGACAATTCAAAAAGGTGTATTGTAAGCAAGGCAAGCAGTGCAATTATTATTATTATGATTATAATGTGTAATTATGTTGTGAGTTGCGCTCTCAGGCGTATTATGTTACATACACTCACTCGCTCGTATCACATCCACTTTTAAATACAAAGTCTGTAAGTCAAACATGAGCGAAAAATCAGCACCGCTTGTAAAAAATAAATAAAATAAAATAAATAATTCTGGCCAACCAACAAAGAACAATAAGTCAAGTGGAGTGCTTTACTTTGGTGGGCACTCGAAAAAAAATTGCCCGCAAGAGAAAGAAAGAAAAGTTGATCCGTCACAATGAAAAACGGCGGCAGTGAAAAATTGTTATTAATAAATTAGACAGCAGAATTTTTTGGCATGAGAATTTACAGGTAACAAATAGAACAGGTTAGCAAATCTTTTCTAGAATGGAATGCCAATGTTAAATACCATGATTAATAATTAAAAATTATAACAATTAACATTATAAATGTTGTTTGTCTTTTGTTATAAGAAAAAGTCTATTTTTGTCGCGAATGGTCTAGACTTACTGAAAGGCTGAAATAAATTTATTTCGTGAATGACATGTTTTTACTGAACTTTGAGATCTCCATTTTTCTTTTTTGTTGTTGCTTTTTTATTTTTAAAAGCAATCAGCACCAAATTTGACTTGAATTTACATGAGTCGAAATTATAGCTTTTCGTTGTTCTCATAAATGATTAGATTGCATGTTGTGCTTAACAAATGTGTCTTTGCACACCACACTATAGTGTGTAAGTAGTGCACTACTCATATCATAATCATATCATGAGTTACCATCATTGAAATGGTAAAAAGTAGTTTTTTGTATTATACAACATAATAATAGTAATAATAGAGAACACCACGCAAAACAGTGAAAACTACCTGTTTTTCCCTCCTCATTTTCTTTTTTCTTCTCTGTTTGTTTTCTTCTGTTCATTTGTTTTCTTTGCTTTTGTTTTGTTTGCATTATTTGCCTTGCATTATATCATCACAATGCGTAATAACATGCATAACCATAATGCACTTAATTTTGCATTCATGCTATCATTCACATTCATAACATAACTATTGCCATCACTTTACTCTTTCTTGATGATTGCTGTTGAATGAAGTGCAGTTTTTTCTTCCGTTGAGGTTGATGTTGATGCAAATGCCGTGTCACACACTACATAATATCACACAACTTATGCAGGAAAGGAATCAGCACGAAAAAGCTCTTCTTTTTTAAAATAAATTAAATAAATACCTTTGGTCATGCGAATTTCCATTCATTCATTTATTCATTCATTCATCACATCATCAACGCATTCACATCAACTTTTAGTGAATTTGGATGAAGCGGAATACAAATTTGTGTAGAGACAGTATAAGCAATGTTTGAGTTATTTCGTGTTCACAATTAGCATTAACATCTCACAATTTTGTAAAGTATTATCATAAGAATAGCACAAAAGACATCATCATCGGGGTTATTGACGATTCTTCTATTTTCAAGTCAGCCCAAAAAATAAGTTAGACGCGACTACTCCATCATCAAAGGCAGGCATCACAACATGGAATAACATTATATTTATTTACCATTCATTATAATTTCAAACGTTACATGTCTTGAAAAGGAACTTTTGTATATTAAACAAACGTGACAACAACGGCGATGATCATCAGCAGCCATTCATTTATACATAGCATTGTCGTCGGTTATTATTACCCCACTACTATTTTCTTCATTGCTCCTTCTTTTTCTTTGGGGTTCACTTCAGTCAACAATGAATGTAAATTATCCCGATATTCATAATAATAATGGGTTCGGAGGAACGAACAGAGAAAAGAAAGGAAAACATGACCACATAATTCTTTTAAAAATGCAACGAGGAACTCACTAAACAAAACTGTGACTCGCCTTTTGACTCACCTGACTTGACAACTGTCAAAGCTTTGGCATATTTTGTTATAGGTAATATATAGATAAGCTAAAGATTGCAGCTTCATTATTTTTGCTATTTTCTGAAAATGGTAGTGCAATTTGTACTTTGCTTTAAAAGAGTAGGAATAGGAAGTGAATCATTAAATAGTGAGTTTGGGTGGGTGGGTGGTGGTGTAAGAATAAACATAGAATTACTTTTAAAAGTATTATTAAAACAATTACGCAAATTATGGGCTTAATTATCTGACACAGATAGAGAAAAAATGCTATAAACTGTTTAAAATGCAAACCATCCAAAGTGTTGATTTACCTAACTCAGTACTGAAACCTGGCTGCAATAATGGAAACCGGGTGGCGGCAACCTAACACATATTTTTCGCCTGCAATCAATAATTGAAAATAGCGTATTAAATTGTTTACCAACTCAATGTTGGCAAATTCGTAAACTGATCATCAAATAATTTAAAACACATTGTTGAATAATTTAAAATTAAGTACTGTAGTTGCAGCTTTTTTCATATTTAAATCAATAATGAATCCCAAAGTGATATTTCGTCGCACTGCACTGCCCTGTGTCGCTTAAATAAGCATTCGCATAAAATAAATCTTTCCTCTCTTCCTCTCACCTTCTTTACAGAAAATTGCAAGTGTCCGCATATAATCAAAATGAAATGCATCACATCTGCATCATCATTATCATTATCATTATACTCGCCATGTATGTATATTTAAAGATGTAAATCTGCACACTTTTTTTGCCAAAAAGGCAGCGAAAATGTGTCAGGCGATACACAAGTAAATAAATGATGTGGATTTAATCGCAGATTTCTCCTGAAGAAATAAACGATGGGATGAACATCATGACCAACATTCGATAACATAACTAACACAACACATTTTTATAGTCATGAACAATTGCGGAGTTCAGCCCACTGAACCAAAAACGCATTTTTATTTTTTGCAAACTTTTTTCTGCAGATTAGTACATGAAAGGAAGAAGTTAATACGAAAAGGTCTCTGCTCTCTGCTCCGTGTGTGTCTGTCTGGGACATTTATTTATTGACCACAAGACGACACTACATTGCTATTGCGTTATAGTTGACTGAGTCGATCGAGTCGAAAAAATCGACTTTATGAATCTTCTAATCTTTACTGTTTCATGCACGGTTAGTTTCGCACCCCTTAACAAATCCATTTATCGCTCGGAGCGGAGTTGTGAGATAAAAAAATGTAAAGATTTTCTGCTTGCTTCGAGATAATGCAATAATAAAAATTTTTTTTAATGTCAATGATATATATCGATCCGATGTGATCATTGGATTATGATCGTTCACACGTTTCTTCTTTTTATTATCTTCACATCTCTCTGAAAAAGGGAAAAATTAAAACTCCACTAATTCACAATTAAGTTTGTCATTGATATCGTAATTTCAGAATCGCCTTTGTAATTACAGTTAAGTCATTACTGGCGCCTATTTTTCCTTTGCAGGTGTTGATTATCGTGTTATTATGACTTTTTCACGCTCCGAGCCACAAAAATTCACCCGTGTCACACTGACATTTCTGACTGAGGCTAGCCGCCTGGTCAGTAGGAGGTTCTCACAAATGCGTGTAACCGTTCTTGCAAAACGCTGAAGTGAAAAAAGAGAGACGTATCTTCATCAATATTTTAAAATGTAGAATTTTACAATTTTTAGGTGGACGTCGAAACAGAGCATTAGCAGAAAATATAAATGAATATTGTAAAAAAATATATTGTAATGCTTTGTGGTATGTGGCACAGCAAACACACCACCGTGACCAAGTCTCCGAGCAGCATTAGTTTCGCACGATTTGTGTCCTCTTAATTTTCTTCCGTAAAAGTATCGCCTTTTCTTTTTGTTTTATTTACTTGTTATACCTTCATTGCTGCATTCACGAACAGAGCTAACGAAACGATGATGAGTTTGAAAAGTTTAAAGGTTCCTTGTCACACGAAATAATCCTTTGAAAGCACTCTTTGACCCATATGCCGATAAAAGTTTTACTTGAACAAAAAAACAAAAGAAAATAAGATTTTTCTCCCAAAAAAATTGCGAATTTCTCTTGTAAACCCGTACATGTGTATAAATCTCCAAGTTTTTGGATTGCCTTATACAAATATAAGTAGAATTTGGTGTTCTCAAAAAACTTTTTTTCCTTTCTGAGCACGAAGCAAAAAGAAAGAACGGGGACAGACAGAAGAAACTGCTGATTTACTCGTCGTGGGATTAAGAGAAAAAGACAGGATCTACATTCACATTCATTTACAAACAATATTCATTGCCACGGTACGATATACACAAACAAAACAAAAAATCAAACTTTTCGCCTCTGAACATTCTTGGGTCGTTTCGTCCTCCTTTCAATTCCATTTCAATAGTACAGTGTTAAGTAAAAAGGTAACATGAGAAAGGAAGAAAAGACTAAAACAAAATGAATAAGTAGAGCTAGAAGACAGAGAATAGAAAAAAAGAGAAATTAAAGTAGGATTAGAGTCAGGGATTAAGGTGAAATTACACCAAACGAACGAGAAAGGGCTCGCTGTTACTTCTCCATTTGTTTTGTTCACATCAGAAGAAAAAATGGAAACATTGCAGGAAAAGTTTTTGGTGTGTGTGCCGAATTTCTCTTTTTCTAGTTCCAACAAAATTTATACATATTGCAGAGAGGTGGTGGGTGGAAGTAGGTAGTTTCACTACTTAATGCCATGTACAGCGGTTTTCTCCGGTTTTGTTTTCCTTTTATATTTATTTTATTTGGCCGTTTTGTTCCAAGGTTAGAGAAACAAGTTGGTTCTTGGTTTTCTCCAGCTTCATCTCAGCAGCTAGGAGTTTAGTTCTTAGTTAGGAGAAATTGAAGCAAATCCTTACAGGGAAGAGACAGAGCACACAGTACAAGAAAACTTTTTTCTTCATTTCTTCATATAAAAATTGTGAATGTTTTTATTTCATTTTTCTCTCTCTGAATCTGAACACGTCCAATATATTACAAACTTATATGTTATAATATGAGAAAAGGTGAAGTATATTGCCCATATTTTATCCAATTTTATGTTTTTCGACTGATGCCATGCCTGCCTCGTCTGAACACAACACTTGAGCTTGAGCTTCTGATTTTTCTTACAACGAGAAAAACGTCGTGCGCTTCATTATTTTATTTTTTATTGTTTTCCTTCCTTCTTACAAAATATTAACCAACGTCATCATCCCACACACACAAGAAAAAAACTAGACCTACGAAGAAAGTTGAGAGAATAATACAATAACCGTGATTCACACAGCAAAATAACTGATGTGTCATATGGCCTGTTATTATGTCACAGGAAACATGTTGCTCCACTCCATGCCTTTTTCTTTTTGTCTCGCTTGCTTGCTCCTTGTCTGCCACTTTTTTCTCCCCACTTAAACTTGACTGTAATATCCGAGGAGAATTTGCCATTTTACATGGGAAAACATTTCTTTGCTCAAGCAAGCTGCATCCATTTTTATATTAAAATATAAAAAAAAAATTATAATGATTGTGTGCAACTTTTTCGATGCTTGTAATTTGTACCTAGAATGCGTTTTTGATATTTATGCAAGAAATGGCAATAACACAAATATTTAAACCCAGAGAAATTTTCTTTCTTTACAGCAAGCAGGAACAACTTGTCTCGTTGCTTTATACCTACGTTATGGTACATGGTACAGGTAATAATTTAAAAGAAAAAAGTGTGCAGTGACTTACAACGTAACATAACGCACCATCATCGTATTATAGAAGAATAATACTCACACTGCACTGGGTTTCGTTTTTGTGTGGTTATTCACATAAGTTAGGTTTTTTACATGAAAAAGCTACCATTATTACCATTATATTAGAGAATATTATTGCCATTATGGAACATAATGTTCGTCTCGATTTATTATCCCCAGTTAGTTTAAATATGCGATTTCTTCGTTGTAGACCGAACCGACCCGACAGACCGAGACCGTTCTCTGTCAGCCTTTTAAAATATATATGCATGTACTTGTTTGTAGCTATGCAAATTTTTTGACTAATTTTTTAAAAGTCTGTCATGCATTAGATTACGATATATTTTGTTACCAATGATATTGTGCTTAATGGGCTTGATATCACAATGCAATGAAATGAGAAGAAAGGAAAGAAGAAAAATTTAAACGTGTATAAAAAATAAATGTATTTAATACATTTTCTCTGTTTTGTGTCATTCAAACAAATTATAAAATATTTCAATTGTCCTCCAATATAACAAAAAAAATAGGAATTTTTAAAAGCAAAGCGAGTTCAAGTGCATTATTGCATTACATTACCGAAAATAAAATAAATCATCGTTCTTCCCCTAATTACGATCAGTTTGACTTGAAGAGAAAATTTATTTCTGTTTTAAGAGGACGAAAAAATAACTCAACTTAACATAACATCTTATCATAACAACCATTTAAAAAAATATATAACAAAATTATCAAAGAAAAAAAGACCGGTCCTCTTCTTTATAAAAAACATGAGGTATCTGAACACGAGTTGAAACATAAATATATCATATCATGTATGTATTTAAATTGATGTGCTATAAAAACCACACACGAAACCATTCTGATTTGATAATCATGCATTAACTTAAGTTTAAGTGGATGTATGCCCATTTCAGTTTTTTTATGAAAACTCGACCCGACCAATTTACCAGTAATAATGAATGGACAGTCACACTTCTTGGCATCATATCATCATCATAAACCGACAACAAAAATTGTGACCCCGATGTCACCTCATTCGCATTAGTCTAATGGTGTTTTTCGCTTATGTCACAACACGTCAGGATATTACCAGGCTTAGCAATAATTGAAAACGTAACCTAAAGTAAAGTGGTTTACTAGCAAGACAATAAGTTCGACAGAAAAAATGGTGGTCCGGTGTGGAATGCACATAGCTAATAAATATTTTGAGTTCAGTGAAGTGTAAAATTATTTTTTAAATACTGCTAAACTTATAGCTTTGTTAACCACTTTAACCCGATATTATTACCAGGCTTAGCAATAATTGAAAACGTAACCTAAAGTAAAGTGGTTTACTAGCAAGACAATAAGTTCGACAGAAAAAATGGTGGTCCGGTGTGGAATGTACATAGCTAATAAATATTTCGAGTTCAGTGAAGTGTAAAATTATTTTTTAAATACTGTTAAACTTATAGCTTTGTTAATGATGCAGCTGTTTGCATTATTGTGTGAACTCTCGATTTGAAATGAGGATGATGGTGAAGTGGTGATGCGAAACGTTGAGGTTCGGAGTCGGAGTTTTTCGAATTGGAACTTATTCCTAAAAAGGATCGTTTTATGATTATGATATGATGAGATGATATGATGCATGCAGCGCAGCATCATCGATGTAAAAATATTGCTCGCTATTACTTATGGAAGTTTAAGTGCTCATCTTCATTTCATCATACGAGTTTAGCTTACCTTTGCAATGTGGTTTATAGGAATGTTAAAGCTATAGCTCATTTTTTATTATCCAATCATTTTCCCATTAGGAAATATTTTATGAATCGTTAGAAGCAAATAACTTGAACCGAACTGAACCTGCGGGATAGAGATATTTTCTTTTTTTGGTAAGGTAAGGCAAGGTAAACTCTTCATAATTAACCACCGATCTATCCGCAGGATCCTCTTTTCTTTCTCTGTCGTTTTTTATGAGCTCATAACTTGCCAATTTTCGCGACTCGTAAACTAATGGTGCCAATGGTTTTATAGTATAGTGGTACTAGTGTGATAGGGAAATTGAATTTTGACAGCGTTCACATTCTACCTTCGAAAGCTAAAGACCAATAAACTTTAACTTGCCAATTGCCGCGATCCATCTAATAAAATAAAAAACCATCCGTTCCTCACTCGTCTCACCTGTGTGCGATGATGTGAAACAAAAACTAGTAACGGTATCCTAATGGAAAAGGTGCACTTCGACTTCTTCGACATTACATCACATCCACATCAAACTCGACATGACATCGATCCATATAAAAAACATGGTTATTATATTTCACTGAAATAATACATAGCTCAACAGAGACACTCACTCAAATGACACAAACTAAAAGCGTTTAGCATTTTCTATATTTATCCACTTTTCTCCTACAGTTACAACTTTGTTATATTTAGAGTAGACTCGAAGCTACAGTATTCGTTAAGTACGTGACTACCAGAGTTTCCTGAGCCCCAGGATGAATGGAACGAAATAAAAGCTGGCAAGTTATGGCCTTGTTATTATCACATTGTTACGCATAAAATACTCAACTCAAATCATATTTAAAACATATTTTCTCTAACGCACGCACGCCAAATCTCCAGCGTTCGGTTATTTTATATTATACTATGCTGAGTGGAGGTCGTCATTTTTTTGCGAGCGAGTGAATAAACGAACGCACATTTACTTTAGTAAACTTCCGCATTATTGATATGCTAATACTTTACGCACATTTCAATGGATAACCTGAACCCGGCTTTATGTTCCAGTGTGTAGTAGCAATGAATTTGTGTTTGCCTATGTCCCTGCTCTACCTCTGTTCCAGCCACTTTATTTTTTTATCCGTAAGTTTGCCTTTGAGTTTCATTTTATACAGGTATTATGATTATGTGGCAAGCTCTTAAAAACGCAATCGACGTTTCCGTATCAAATATTAAGCGTGTATTTTGCGTTTTCGTGTATATTGCATAACATATTCCACGCTGGGCCGATTTGGCTTACTGTGTATTCCAAGCATTTTTTCCAGTCTAGTCGGCTACATTTGTTTTTTGCTCTAATAAAAGTATAATACCTGCGTAGAATATGGAAAGGTAGACACTTATTTGGAGAGAACAGAGATGTGTTTCTTTTGTTATTGTGTGTGTACCCCTGTGGATTCTGCAACTTCCTCGTTTTTCCCGAGATGAGAATGCAATTCGCTATATACAAACATTACACTTATTTGGAGAGAACAGAGATGTGTTTCTTTTGTTATTGTGTGTGTACCCCTGTGGATTCTGCAACTTCCTCGTTTTTCCCGAGATGAGAATGCAATTCGCTACATACAGACATAACGCACATAACATTATGAATTATGGAGTCAGAAAACATCCGTTTTTTCTATGTCTAGCACGCACCAGAAAGAAAAATATAAAGAAAGAGATCTGAAGTCTGTTTCATTTATATTTTCCACCCATTTTTTTTCAAATGCCGCCGAAATTGAACACAGAGGACTTTTTCTTTAAAAAACAATAATGATTTTTCATATTGCATTGAAAATATGCAAACGAAATACAAAGGTTCTTGTGGTACGTGTGCATCTTTCGGAGTCATATTAAATGACGCACCGGTAAAAGTGAGCGACACAATCTACCATAACCTGGTGGAGCGTGCCTTGTATTTTTACATTTGTTTCTGTTGATTGTAGAAAGTATTACTATAAACGTGCGAGTTCTTCTGGGCTTCATTCCATATTATTCTAGTTTAATTTCCCGAGTGAATTCAACCGTCTCATTTTTTCTCCTGCAAATAAAAAGAATCGAATTGAATGAGCCATTGAATTCTGAGAAGAGAAGTCAATTCAAAATTGGAAGAGAAAAAAATTGATTGTTGATCTATAGATTTCCTAGATGGATTACAAAATGTTACAGCAAAGTTTTTATGAGCTTAGCACGTACGTTCTTAAAAAACTTGGCATTGTACTACATTGTATTACATTGTTCTGCTTGAACTAAGGAATGCGAATGCTGTGAATGAAAATGAAACATTTTTGCACAAAGACACACGACGTGAAAAGTTAACAAACTTGATATTTGTTCGGCAAGATTTATTTACAGTGAAACAGTGTATTATGTGTATTGATGATGGTAATGGCACTTACTTTTTACTTTTTATGAGATCAATAAATATTCTCTAATGAAAAGAAACTCTTCCCAGAAAATGTCTTGTCTTAATACCTGAACTTAACCTATACAAGCAAGTTTGTAAGAAAAACCATTTTGTTTCTGAAACTGAAAAGAATAATGTACTTAATGTAAGAGCGGATGGATGGACGGACGCAAAGTGGAAGCAATAGAAAAAACAAAGGCGGCTTTGAAGGTGGCCCGTTTTGTTTTGTTCCATCATCGATCTCGTATTCGTCTCATCTCCACTACTCCATTCAAGTTTTTTTTGGTTAGTCAGGTTATGGATGGATATTCGTTTTGAATTGCATTGCCTTTTAAGAAAAAGTTGACAACAAAAGAATATTTATGCAATTCGAAGATGCCATGGAACAATTTTTATTGTGTGTTAGATAGATGAAAATGCAGAAGACGAAGTAGTTTTTTATTGTTTCTTCACTCTACTCAGAACTCACCGAACCAAATAATTTAATGGATACCTATATATAGACAGTTGCTGCTGGGTTAACTTGTCCTGGCTTTTTTGTGCAAATTATAATGAGATGATAATATAATGACAATGATGATATTTTACGATGCTTGTAAGTTATTTTGTAACTTACAAAGTAACACGCATTACATTATTAAAAGTATTGATGTTGTTCTTTTGCCGACTTGCGAAACCATTACTTTTATTAAATAATTTAGTACATAGCCATTTTATTCTTTTCTAACGAGCAAATTTTACGACTTGGAAATAAATAAAATGAAATGAATGATTTTGCAATAACTTTGCATTACATTACATTCCATGTAGTGAACTAAAGAAGTTCAACTTTCAGCTAAATGGCAACATCATCATCTTTATCATCGTTGTTGTCGTCGTCTTCATCGTCACAGGTGAAGTACGAGCCTAATTTGTTTACCAGTAATGAGCCTACCTTTTACTTCTTCGGTGTGTGTGTGTCTGTTGTGTAAAAGTTTTAATTAGCAGAAAAGTAGAGGCAATTAATTATCCAATGAAAAAATGTTGTATTGTACGTTGCTTGTTAAATACAAAGACCATCATCAAAGTAATAAGTAACAAGCAAGTGAGTTCAAATAAATTTACAAGCAAAAGCAATGGAATGCTCTGCTCGCTTTTACCAAGAGTGAACCAGAATCACTTTTTTACAAAGAAAAGTAACAAGACAAAGTTTTTTGTTGAAAACTACGTTTAGAACTGACGGAAGGTGAGAAAGGATGGTATTGACAAAAACAAGAATTATTTCTCAGCTAGTAGCAAACTTTTATTTTGCTTGTAAGCCTGACTTCTGCACACACACGTGATTCTCGTTGATTAACTAACTGCCTGCCGTCAACGGTTTTCAGTAGTTTTTAACGGAACACATTTTCCGCTTCTTTGGCGCACATCCGAAATTCCAAAAAAGTGTTTTATCTTGCCTTATAAAAGTTTGCAGTTTGACAGACACAAACCACGAACAACGAAGTAGGATGTGTGTGATGCTTCGTATATAATGTGTGTGAAGGTAGTTTTGCAACAAACTTTTTTTGTTTGCAACTAAATTCTCACTTTGCTTCAAACCAGGCAAGTCACGGTGGGGCGGTTGAAGAAAGATGTATGTATGATTGTTCCACGTTTTGATCTTTACTTTGGTAAAGTAAGTATTTACACAGGTTCACGGTTTTCTTTTATTTTCCCATCAAATCGGATTTCCAGTACCGCCTAATGCGTGTCGTCGTTTTATGCGTGCTTTACTCACTTTACCTCAATCGTCGTTTTGTCTTCTTTTTGATAAAATCATCCATCCATCCATTCTGGCGAAAAGTTAGCGACTTTCGACATATGCATTTATAATGCATGGACAGAGAAAGGCAAAACAAGGAAAACATTGACGAACGTGTCGAAATTTCCGAAAGTTATAATTTCTTGGTTGGTAGATACAGGTGTTGGTTGCTCATGTCGCTTCCGTTTATCGCCTTTCTATTTTTGCGCGGTTTTGCTTGTCTTCGCGCGCAGCTACAAAACATTGTAAAATGTAATGCATGATGTCATGATGCAATTGTTTCGTAGACGTTTTTATTATTAGGAGTATATAGCCATCATTACATCATGTTATATGGTCTTCTCTATTATTACAAACAACATTGTTTGTTAGAGCTGAATGAAATATTCTTTTACTGAAATAACAATGTAATGTTGTAAAGTATAGAATTCACTCGGTTTTCAATAAACATGATTTAAAGGCTTTCTCCTTTTCCTTCTTTTCCTTATCTCTAAGGCGAGGCACGCAACAAACGTAGAGGCAGTTCGGGAACACGTGTCTGCCTGTCTGCTTGCTTTTGTCTGGAACGGAACTTCCTTGGAAGATTTGGGATATTTTTTACTTCCACCAGCCACCTTCCTTGTTTTTTCTTCAAGTTCACTGATCTTCATTCTGAGTCTAATATAAGACGATGTCTATAATAATAAAATAACAAGCATTCGAAGCAAATGGCTGCAGCTGTATGTGCAGGTACTCTGGTAATACTTATCAATCAGATATCTAGTTGATTTGTAAACTTGACTTCTCCAGTTTCAAATTTTTCTAATGAAACAATATATTTGCTTATATTAAATGGACGTAAAACTAATATGCAACAAATGAATTATGGTGAATGCGAATGAAAAGGAAATCTCGGTTATGTAAATTCTGCTTTTATAGTATAATTTTTTGTGTTGACGTTCAACACTGTCAAGCTCTATTAACAATCTCAATCGCAATTGTTAAGTAACCTCTGCTTTAGTCTGGAGAAGCTCACAAAGTATAAGACGATAGAAAGTTATCATGATTTCATTAGTTACATAAGTTTTGTGTATCTGTCTTGGAGAATCTTGTTAAGTGTACGGAAGCAGTCAACTTGTCTCTCCTAATGATTACATAAAGTATCTGCAAGTATGATTGCAGGTAGTAATAATTTTAATGAGTTGTTACTTAAAATCTACAAGAAGAAAACAAACGAAAGTAAAGTTTACCTTTATGACTATTACATAACATAACAAACGTAATACCATGTACAAATAATAATGATTATTTATTTTATTTTTTCAAATTTCAATCAATTTCTGTACACGTCACATTTCAAACGAACTGCAAATTTTCCAGCCCCTTTTCGTTTGATAATTATAGTGAAGTGAAACACTCAGAAGAAAGACAAGTGAAAGGAAGAATGCACACGCATCTTTTTCCTTTTGCACTTGAGACGAGGCGAGACTTGTCTTTCCTACAATATGAAAAAGTTGCTGGGAAATACGGAAAGACGCTAAGATTACGTGAGTGGCGATACGATGTCTGCTGTCTTCTCGGAGAGTGCGGGACTTTACTTGAAATGTTGAGAGAAAAAATCCAGTTTTTTTTTGTGTAGAAACATTATTGCTACAAGCGTGCAATATTTTCTCTTTACGTGAGTGGCGATACGATGTCTGCTGTCTTCTCGGAGAGTGCGGGACTTTACTTGAAATGTTGAGATAAAAAATCCAGTTTTTTTGTGTGTAGAAACATTATTGCTACAAGCGTGCAATATTTTCTCGAAGTCGTCTCGTCGTCATCATACAGCCTGCTTCATGGTTGGCTTTTGTTTGCTTGTTGGTAGTAATGAAACGAAATGAAAAAAGAAGAACCGGTTGATCGATGGTATTTTTAAAAACGTTTGCTTGCTTCACTTACTTGACGCGGCATGTCACACAATTGATAATACATGAGCACGCAAAAAATAAAAATGTCAGGTAAAATCAAATGCATATGTGTATGTTAGTGCAAGTTGTTATCGGCATGTGACACAATTGATAATACATGAGCACGCAAAAAATAAAAATGTCAGGTAAAATCAAATGCATATGTGTATGTTAGTGCAAGTTGTTATTTTATAACCAGATTTTTTCCAAGCTTAAGTAACACAAAGTCCTATTTACAGGCTAGACTTTGTCTCTAATTAGAATTGAAAATTGATGGTGGATGCTATCAGTATCGTACAAAATTCCTCTTAACTTTTAAAAATTGATTCCAATGTGTCTAAACTAAAGCGATGTAAAACTAACACGGCTTAAAACGTTAATTATTACATTTTTACGCGTATTTTCTTTTCAGATTGTGATCGATTCCTTCGTTTGATATGAGTTGCTATTTCTTACTTTAGTTGAAGTACTTTACGAGAGATTTGTGAATGTCAATGGAACAAAATTGTACTGTGATGTAATAGTATTGGTATAAAATGTAATAATATGCGATTAAACGAAAAAGTAAGTGTAGTACCTGACTGTGTGTGCCTTGTGTCTTAAAATGGGAGAGGGGTAGGCGTTTCGTTTGATTTGTTGCTGGCCGAAGGCTTTGGAATTTGATTTTGTAACATGCATCAAGCTCACATTCATCCTCAGTAAACCACTCAAGCCACAAACTCATTTCTTCAGTCTTCTCCTTTGACTCCATTATTTGCACTCCCAATTTTCAGTTGTTTTTACGCGAAAACGATAAAATTGTTTTTAAGGAGCAATCATGAATCTGCTCAGGTCTTTAAAATTCAATTGAAAATTAAAATGAGGCCCTTGACTTGGCTT
>VYYJ01003119.1:0-17838 GCA_021029165.1 Cyphoderus albinus | reverse complement strand
GATTTTCAACTTTTCAGACTAAATCTGCTTGATGATTAGTCTGCCCCGGGGAGATGTTATTAATTCCTTATTAAAACTATTTTAATGATTTGTATATTTTACCAAAAAGTCGTCTCCGTATTCTAGTGGTCACGTATGAAAATGAAGTGGCAGAGGCAGAAGTCACCCCATTGCTCCTTTGTCCCACTTTCTATTCTCTTCTGCGTTCACATTAGATACGTTCTATTTACAGTTTCAAAATCTAAATAAAGTAAGTGTAAGTGAGTACGAATGAGTGACGAGAGTACTCAGTGGCACTGGCATTCAACCGTGAGTTGTTTGCATTATTATTCTGTACAACAAGAGATTTTTTGTGGTTTCTGACAGAAAGAGTCTGGCGTTACTTCGTGGGATAAGATAAAGTAAAGCGCCTTTCACATCACAATGTTTTGGAAGTGAAGTGAAGTGAACTTGCTTCGCTTGACATACTTTTTATTTTTGTTACACTTTCTTCGCCTTCACTTCCTCATTCTCATTCATCTCCTTTCATCTCTTGCTTAGAAAATTTCACATTTTTCTCTCCCCTCTCTAATTTGTCAAGATGTTCACTTTTCTTTCTTTCTTTTTTGAAAACCAAATTTTCACCCGTGGAGGAGAAAGTATGGTAATCATAATGGCAATAGAGCTGAATTGGATTCTGAAAAAGTTTCAAGGTTACTTCTGTAAAAGTATATAGCCAACACTGAAAAAGTTCAACAACTCACTTATCATTTTTTTCTTTTCTTAAACCATTTTGTTACACAATCCTCATTTCTGCAAATGATACTTTTTCTTTCTTGTGTTTGTTTTAGTGATGTGATGTGATGATGATGTATCCCCTTGTCCCTCCACGGCTAATCTACTCCCAGGGAGTTAGTTGCTTTTATTACAGCTGTAACATGTTTTCCGCTTTCTTACACACACACACACAAGAAAAATTGCTCTTTTCATTACTTTCTTTGCTTTCACCGTCCAACCAACTAAAGGACGGAACAAATATTGTGTTAAAAAAATACTTGAAAAGTTTGAAACAAGGGATATATTTCATTGTTATCAAATGAAAGGTTGTTTGGTTTGGTCCACCTTTTACTTATAAACAAGCACGATTTGTTGTTCAACTTTTTCTAAAATTGCACCATTTTTTCTCTCTTTCGCATTTTGCCGGTATGATCATGCTGACCAAATTATTTGATACAACATAAGAATGTCTAGACAAAAATAAGTTATTTTATGGAATTTTATAAGTTAAAAAAGTTAGTTGATCTGCTTAAAATATAATAAAGTAATAATAATAATATTAATAATATGCATAGAAATCTGAGATAATGGAGGCAAGTTTGTGATGTGACGAAAGACATGACTTGAATTCCAATTACATATTCTTGCCATCTTATTTTCTTGGAAAAGTGGCACAGTTAAAAAATAATATGACAGCGAAGTACGAAAATCATGATCATGATTATGAGCGATAGCGTAAAGAAGAGCGACGTTTTCCTTGATATAAAAATGTAAAACGCCATGCCGTGTCAAGTTATGGGTGAAAGCAGAGAAAGCAGAAAAAAATTTAGTTAGAATTGGAAAGATATTTATTTATTTTATTTTTTGTGAGCCGCCTTCTGCTTTTACTGATGCATTCATTCATTCATCCATAGCATACCTCAACCTCGACTTTTTGGAAAAGATGACTAAAAAAAATATTTGCGCAAAAGAATGTAAGAAACAAACAAGCGAAAAACAAAATGAAGAAGCGAAACGGAAACGAAACGCAGTTTTACTTTCTCTGTAATTTTCCCGGAGAAACGGATGATTCTCTCTCATTTCTTTTTTTCCCCCAACTCCATTCCATTCCATTATTTCATGGCAGATGGCTTTCACTATTTAATATTCCAAAAAGGAGACGTGTGTGCACAGTTCATAGGAGCAGAACATGAGAGAGGAAAAAATCCGTACCAATTTTCTCTGTTTAATATGCAAGAAGAGAATCAGAGCATAGTTATCTACCTCTGTGTTGTCTCCCTTCTTTTGGTCTCAACTAAACTCGGCTCAGGTTCCAACTTTACTTGGCTCGCATAGCAAAACAAAACATAACATTCCGTTTTGCTCAACCCCGGATTTTTTATTATTCACTTGAAGAATCTGTTGAGCCCCGATTCTCAATTGAAATGGAAACGGAAGCCATGCAAAGAGGTCAGGCGGGAAGACGAAGGAGCAAATCAATAAACAATTTTCTTTTGTTGTGCTCTTTGGTTGTTGTGTCTTCTTTCTTTTTCTTTCTCTGCTTTCTCCTCCTTTCACCTAACCCTTTCCTTTGCTTTCTCTTTCTTTTTAATACTCTGTAATATCCCAAGTGACTTGATTCTCGTGTCTTTCTTTTAATGCTCAAGAACAATGCTTGCATTACTTTTGCTACTGCCTTTTGTTTGTTGCTTGTTCCTTTCATTTCACTTTCCCCCTTCCGGAACGCACACGTATCTGCATTATAATCCTTGTTTTCAATCCCCCGCTCGTTTTTAAACAAGCACCAAGCACGTCATCATTCAATTGGAAATCGGAAACCTGGAATTATTTACCTACTTTGTTAGCTTTCATCTTGTGCTTTCCCGGCATTCTCCTCTGCATTTATTCCAATTTATTTTCGTCATGTTCATGCACCCAGCTAGGTACATACCTATTTATGTGTCCATGTCCGTGTGCATGGAGATTTCCATGAGGACAATCTAGGAGAGAAAACAAAGGAAAGTAAAGTGAAGCTACTTTCTCCCACTTTCTCCTAGCCACCATGTGTGTATAATATGAAGTGGAGTGGTGAGCAGAAGAGAACAGTGCATAAAGCGAAACAAAAAGAAATTTGACAAGAAATATATTATGTACATTTCCATTTCACTTTTCCAAAGCACTCTCTTTGATTTTCCTTTCAGTTGTTACTCCATTATTTAGAATTTCCCGTGACACGCTCTAGCTCTGTTCTCTGTACCTCACGAAGAGAAGAGTCGCGCACTCACTTCCTCAGTGTACCGAACCGCCTGTCTAAATTATTGGCTTCATGCTCATGCCACTCTCAATTATTCCTCGGAAAGCCTAATTCCTCGTAAACTGATCGCAACGTGGCAGCACAACACCACCACTGTCATTATTTCACGCTCCGAAGAAATTTGATCCTAACGTGACTCAAAAATAATTTAATATCGTACAATTTTACCCTTCACTTTCACTTATTTACATTTAGGTACATGAGACTTTCCAATTAGAATCATGATCATCACGAATATGTTCATACCATGTTCAACTTTCACTTCATTCAACCCAATTAAATTAAACCCCTGTAAAGAGCAAAAAATATTTCACCTACAATGGGAAAAGTCATTGTCCGTAGAACTAGAACAAAAAGCGGCATTTTTATTATTATTTATTGCTTCGTGTACATTTTCTCATTATTTATTACCATTCTGCATACAAAGACCAACACCTTTTTAAATGACTTAGTAAAAGTGAAAGTCATTATTCTGAATGGCATTGTAATGTGCGTTGTCTTATCTCACAGTCTGCCGCTGCTGTACACCATCACCAATAAATTTAATAAACAGACATTTTCCATTGTAAATTGACAGAGAATTTACGTCATTTCATTTCATTCCACTTCACACCTTCAAGAAAAATTGCTTTCTCTCTCCACTTCACCCTGTGTGACAAAGGAATGCCAGGGCTGGAAGAGGAACACATACGTATGTATGAAGATATTTACCTATAACATAAAGGAAATTCGCAATGAAGTGACAAAATGCCTGCGCGTTTTTTGGACCCATGTTCGAAATGAACATGATACGAAACGAAGAAGAATCGCCACTTAAAATGCTTTACGCAGCAGAGGAAAAGGAAAAAGCGAATGGGAAGGGAGAGACATAAATAAAGTGGCACAGCATTGCAAGAATGCTCAATAAGGTCGCACACAAGATAAATGGACACTCTCTGGCCGAGATGCATGCTTGATGCTGGGTAGAGCGGAGTGAGACAGGATGAAAATGCCTTTCTCTTGATTCTTTATGATCGCATGCAAAACTGAAACCGAAACTCAAACAGAGCCCGGTATCAACGCAGCTCAGGCCGCACACAAAAACACACAACAGGAAATGCCTTTATTGGAATACGACCGTTACCGTACCCAATGAACGATTAGTAAATAATATTGACAAGAGAGAGAGAAAGCAATAGAAAGCTCGAATTACTATTGGAAAATGTAAAAAGGAAGTTGTACGAGTACGAACACAAAACAGGCAAGCAACAACACCAACCTCACTAGTACCACCACATCGCCACATTCCACGTTGGCCGGGGTTGATTAACCCAATTCGACTTTCTCGTTTCATGAAATGTGAAAGTTGATCTCCCTTTGGTTTTTCTAGGCTTCCTCTGTTCAGGGAAAACAGCTACATTCTCATGTTTACCTCACTCAGTCATTCATAGCATTTTATTATCAACATGATCAAGTGCTTATCTGTCTCTGTCTCTTTTTGCTTTCGCTGGTGCCAAAAATAAAAGTGAAAGCCAAAAAAGAGAAAAAAGCTAGACCTTCCACACAAACAATAAGGGGCAATGAAAATGTTTGTGTGCGGAACAATCCAGACTAATCTAATCCGAAATAGTTTCAACATAGATCTCTGGACAGATAATAATGTTTAGTTAGCTTAGTTAGTTCTGGGAGAAAAGGATAATTGCAATAATTCTCACTCTGATTTTTCTTTTCTCTTTTTTCAGCTTCGGGCTTATTCTCTGGAGATAAGATGGCAGCGATCCAGCGTCGCAAGACCACGGACACCAGCAACATTATCCCTTCGACTTCAAGTGGCTCCAGTTCTTCTGCTGTAGCTTCGTCCTCGTCCTCCTCCTCTTCGTCATCCGCTGCTTCATCGGCATCAGAGGCGGCAGCAGCATCAGTCCTACTAACCGCAGCAACCACACTCCCAACTGCTGCTGCTCTTCTCTCAATCTCATCGTTCGCATCTCTCAAAATTTCATCAATCCAACTGACCTCAGCTCTGGGCTATTTCCTATTCAGCAGCAGTAACACTAACAATAACAAAAGCGGCGGCGGCGGCCGTGGTGGTCGTGGCACTTGCTGCGGCAGTAAAATCAACTCTGCCGCAAACTTTCTCCTGTCACTTTCTCTTGTCTTGGGAGTCACCGTGGGGGATGTCGTTGTCACAACTCTTCAGTTACTTTTGTCACTCTTATTTCTACCAGCTCTGCTCATTTTCACTGCTGGGGTACACTTTCTCCGTTGCGGAGTTTTTTCGGCGAAAAAAGTTGAGCCATTATTATTACTTCCCTACCACAATAACCATCGTCCTAATCACCATGATCATCATTATCATCATCATCCCATCAACTATTGCTCTTCTGCCAATAATCTCTGTCTCAGTTTGCACAACTCTCCAGAAGATGAGCAGCAGCAGCTCTTGTTGCGCCACAAGGAGGAACAACATGAACAACAATGCAAATATGATCGCGGTGGGTGGTGGAGGTGGATGCGAAGTCACCAACAGAAGAAGAGGCATTTTGTCATCGACGAAGAGCCGCTTCAGCTGCTGCAGCTTTCACCAGAGAGAAAAAGTCCCCAATCCCAACGACCGCCATTCCCATCGTCATCGTCAATGAGCAAAAGTTTACCCGTTTTCCTCTCCATTGCACAATCTTTATGGAGACCATTCTCATTTGGATTCTCCACATTTTCCACTCGAGTCGCGAGAGCAATGTTCCACTTGCTTTTCTTGGAGCCGGGCACGGAGCCGGCGGTGGTAAATGTGGAAGTGGCGAAAAAGAGAAAAGAGAGAGAAACCCAACGGCCATTATTCGTGTTTCATCCACCAAACCGTTTAGGTTTTCGGCCCATTTCACACCTGCTCATATTTCCTCCACTTTCACTGCATCAACTCTTCTTCTCCTATAATCCACATCCATAGCCAACCTCTTGCATACATCTGCTCCCATCATCATCACAATATTCTTTCACATAAGCGTTATTTTTTAACAAAAAATAACCACCGTTATACAGTTACAACAATGAGAATGAGAAGAAAAAGGAAGGATTCCCTTTCTTTCTTTCTAAAAGGGAACGACAAACGGCCGGCGTATGGATTTCTACCCGTCCATTCATTTTTATCAAACTCACTCACTTCAGCTACATACAATTCGTTTTTTATTTCATAAAAATGAGAAAGCATTGGTTATATATACATACACAAACATAGACTAGACTCCATATCCACGCTCACCCAGAGTTAGTAGGACAAAGCTTCATGTCACGCTTCATTTTCCACTTTCTTACCAGCAGCAGAAAAAAAATCCCCTCGAATGATACTATCTTTTTTGTAAGAAAGGAGCTTTTGCAAAACCCTTGCGACATTTTACACTCTATGTACCAGTAACACAATATTTAATTTAAAGAGTTAATTGCTTTCACCCGTACCAATTGATCCCTGGGTAAATATCAATCAGAATCAAATACAATAAAAATTAAAATTAATTACTTTGTACTATGACCTCGACAACCTCGATGATGTAAAAATCCATTAAAAGTGTAAAAAAATTATTTATCGGTTATTTGTTTGGGTGAAATCAATTATATTTTTAAATTATAAAAATACTGTATCTATAATTAAGTAAGGATCAAAACCTGGAAAAATTGAGCTGGTTTTTAGTTAAGTTAATTATTAAACAATTATTTATTGGTTATTTGTTTGGGTGAAATCAATTATATTTTTAAATTATAAAAATACTGTATCTATAATTAAGTAAGGATCAAAACCTGGAAAAATTGAGCTGGTTTTTAGTTAAGTTAATTATCAAAATAGGACATAGTGGATGATTGTTTAAAAATGAATTAACGATAATTAACTGAACTGTAGTTATAAGTTTACTGTAAATTGTACTGTACATCTTTAGAAACTTTAATTATAGTGACATTTAATTTTTCGTACACAACTACAGTTTGAAATCGGAATTTTTAAAATACGTAAATAAGCCAGAAAATAAGAAAAGTGTGCAACTGCATGAGTGCCTCTGTCGTATTCATTCTAATAATTTAATAATAGCTGTAAACTATTCCGTATGAGACACTCAATTTGAAAAGTGGAAGTGGAAGTGGAAGTGGAAGTAAGGTGAACTATTCCCATCAATGTAGAAAAATGTTTTCTCCAAATGCTTGCGTGGATGAATTCAATTTCACCCAATTTACGAAACTTTCCCTTCCTTTAGACCTCTTACTTTGCATTAACTTCACTCTGCCATCGCCATTCTCAAAAAAAGGTTTTTCGCCCCCTCTTTTACACACGATTACACGAAAGTTATGCTATTCCTTCTAAAATGTCGCCTCAGCGGTTTCCGCGTTATTTCCTGACGCATTTTTCTTTTGTATCAGAATTCATCATTTAAAAAGTTATTGATTCCTTGGTGTGATATTAAAAAAATTCTTGGGACTTATTTTTTATTTATTTTGTGAGACCAGAAAACTTGCGCAATTATTTACAGGAAAGTGCACAACTTTTATGGTGCAAAAGCAAAAAAAAATATTTGATTTTCTTCACACACCCTACCCTACACCAAACTTTCTCCATAAGAAATTTTCTTCTTTCTTTTTTCAATCTCAAAAATTTCTCATTCATGAGTGAAAGTTGAGTTGGGTTGATGTTGTTGATATTGATGTGACACACTGGCACAGTAACTGCTTACAACGTAACAGTTGCTGCGATTGTTGTTGAGATAGATGAAAGTGAAACGGAGTGAAAGAGGAAGTTTCTTCGTTTGAAGGAAGTCTATAAAAAATCTGTTCCACTCTAATGTAACAATCTTGATTGAACTGCGCAAGAAAAGAATGCTTTACACCTTTCTTTTTCTACTTTTTTATCCGTTTGTATACAACCACAAAAACTTCAACCCTCTACGTCTTAATGGAATGTGCGAGCGAAAGAATTTTTGCCAACCCAATGATTTTTAATGGACTTTCCCTTCCTCATACTTTTTTGATTGAGCAACCCATTTCTTTTAAGTAATGTGATGTGATGTAATAGCATAGTGGCCACCTTACGTTGTGTTACGATATTATTACCCTGTATTATGGACTTGGTTTTGGTTTCACTTTACAAACATAAAAAGTGGACCGAACACAAATATGTAAACATTTCTAAAAAGCTTATTACGACATCACTTTCCTTCCTTTCATTGCAAAATAACACTAGGGGCTGTGAGCCACGAGGCAGCTTAGAACCTTCCTTCCGAGCTGCATTATTTATTTTATTTAAACATTTCCACTACTGCAACCTAAGCCTGTACTTTTGCTTCATTTTTGCTGGTTGTTGAGTTATGAGGTCGATTTTTTGCAATTTCTTGCAATTTTGAAACTTTTGTATTTCTAAAAGGTATAAACAATATTTCGCAAGAACTACTTATAATTTCGCAAGTAACTGCGTAATGGAAAATTTAATATGAGTTTTTCTTATGTATTATACCACCAGTCAGAATTGGCAATTTTAAGCTCACTTTAAACATGGTAAATTTTTGATGAGACCACTTTCACTTTTCAGGCTTTTAATTAGGGTTGTAGACCGTTAAAATTAGATTTTTAAATTTAAGGTTCTTAGTAGCTTAATGTGGAATTTAATGTTATTTACCAAGAACGGTAATTATATGCACAAAATAATGTTTTATAGATATGCAAAATGACGTAAACTAAGTAGTTCATAATCATAAATTAAATCTTTTCGTAAACTCCTCAAGTCATCTATATGTAAGGTAAAAGCAAGTACTTAAATAAATAATATAGGATTCCAGATGGGTTTCAAAGGCTGAAAATTATTTTTCCTACATGATGAAACAAAACTCTAACTACTTTATGTAATAAAACAGGGAAGGTTTTCATTTTTGAGAAACGAACAAACGAACGTTTTACAGATTTGAGACAGGATAATATGGATCACAGTTGCGACAAATGACTTGTAATTTGTAATATAATAACGTAACGACTTAAGTAATAATTAATTGATTTTAGGTATATTATCCACAATGAACAATTTTACCTTATAACCAAACATTGTATAAAAATATATAACGTGTTGGCGTTATATATTTTTACAAATATCTATATGTATATTAATAAAATGTAATTATGAATGGTTTATTATTATAATAATTAATTATAATTATTACATCAATATTAAAAATCTCTGTAGATAAAAAAGTCGCATTTCGATTAAAATAAAATGAAATAACTGTGTATTATAATTAAAGTAGATTTTCTTAAAAGAGCATTGTCATCAGCATTTCATGACGTTTTTGTTGAGCATTAACCTAAATTGATTATCATCGGTCTCACATTTAATTTTTAAAAATGCACGTACCCTGGAAAGGTGAAATTTCAACAATAATTATTAATTAGTGACGAACGACTCAAGCGGTTTAGCCTGGATTGCTGACATGGACTCAATTCTCTCATCAACGTCTCCGATAGTAGCACTGTAACCAATAATTAAATAATTAGTCCTTTAATAGATTTGCTTTCCGAGCAAATGCATAACTAATGGTTCCTTACAAATTTAACCGTACACAACTTACATACTATCGCCTCGAATGAACTGGACACCCAAATGTATCTGTTTTATACCCTCCGACGACTCAAAAATACGCTCTCTCAACATCCGTCAGGACGACATTGACCAATTGATCAAACGTCTTCAAAATTCCCTGTATTTACAACCATTACGAATCAGAAATCATTACCTAATCTTACTTTCATTATCCAATTTGGATAATCCAAATCAATTACAATTGAACGTTTCAACTTACCACAAAAACGCGCCCATCTACGGTGATGACCAAGACAGCTTCTGGGTTGAATAATCAAACAAAGTCTTTTAGACAGATTTACTTAAGTAAAATGGTTGAAGACTGTTTGTTCCTTATCATTTTGCGTACAATAATAAAACATAAAATGAACTTACTTCCAACAAAACATTCCAGGTCGAACCAAGCCACTCCCATGTTTGATTTATATTATATAGTAATGAAAAATAATTAATAATTAACAGTTACACTGCGGTATTAATAATGTAAAATTGAAGTTCTCACACGTTAAGTCAAAGTTAAACAAAGATTACAAACGGAAAGTTGAAAAATGCAACTTGTCTACAAACGTGTTTTTATTTAACACTGTTCGTTCAATTCAACACCCAATGCCTTTATAAATGAATTGAGTTTTCTCTATCGTTTTCATAAAATGTTCCAGAACCAGAGCCTGGTGGATGCTGCTGTTGCTGTTCACTGTTCACTGTTAGTAAACAACATCGATCTGATACCTCAAGAACTTTTTTCCGCCTTTCTGTGCGTTAACTCCGGGGTAAGTTAAGACGCGTGATATCCGTTTCAATCCTAACTTTGGATATTGGTTTGGTGATTTTCAAAACGAAAGTTACTCGGTTTCAGCTTCTCTTCCTCCCGGAGAACTCTTTCCAGTCTCCACTGAAACACACGGAGATCAACAAGAACGCAAGCACCGAGTTTTCACTGCTTTCATTTTATCACATGAGGTGGCACTCATGTTGTGTGTGCGACGCTTCAAGTCTCTTGTCAAGTTCTGAAGAAAGTAATCCAATCGTGACGGTTTAACGGTGCAGGTGAATGAATTCGGTAAATTAAACGATTTTGATGCGTTGCATTCGTAATGATCTATTTTTATCTATTTAATGTATTATGTAATGTCATTTAGCGTTAAAAATTTAATGCGAAACTGCGCAACTAGTTCATTCCGTTTCGACGAAGCGTTAAATTGTCAATATTCATCTGCGTAAAATAAATACCCGCGCTACGCTCTCATGAAGGAAGAAAGTAGCACATACTTTGCACAAACCGATCAGTAGAACGCACCGCCCACCGATTTTTGTTCCGTTTCGTTTCATTCACTGGAAAATTTGCAAGGAAAACAAACCTAACCAGGTTAAATACTCCCACATCATTAACTCTCTCTGTGTGTGTCTATCTATAACTACAAAACTACAACCTATCCAGAGAAAACTCAAAATATTTCGTAATCACTTTTTACTTTTATACTACGTAAGGCAAACCAACTTTCTCTTTCTTCATCCATGCATTTACTAGTTTATCTCTCTTTGTCTTCTTTCTCATTCCCCTTTGTTTATTTTTGCTTTGTAAAGTGAAAGTACTTGACTTGAACTGAGCTCATTCACTCACTCCCGAGTAAGTCGGTTTGAGTTGACCCCCTCCAGTTTTCTCTGTACTCACTCTTGATGATCATGAAGTTGCATCATGGCACAGCAGTAAATTAAGTACCTGACTTGCTTGCCTTTTTTTCTTTTATTCTGCTTTCACTAATGATTATTATCAGAAGTTCAATGCACCTGTTTACTCGGTACGTACTTTACTTGTTCCGTTCAGCAGGTTTCATCCAGATTTCCCATTTCGGTTTGCCACCGATTGTTTCACGTTGCGTTTTGTCCCACTTTTTTTCATGAAACGAAACACGTTGCAAAAATGTTCATCTTCATGTTGATGGCGGTGTTTGTAGTTTGTGCACATGATGAAAGTAGTGCAAACAATAGCAGTAGTAAATACATTCTTACCTACAACAGTCACCCACCCACCCTTCATGCTCAGTCCACATGTCCCCGGCCAAAAACGCAACTTTCACTTTATTTTTTTCATCTGTATTCCTTCCTCTTCTATCTCCATCGACCACCGTTTTTCTGGCTTATTTATTCTTTATCTTTATTGCGGTACTTGAAGTAGGAGTGGAAATAATGGCGATGCAGTTTCACTAATTCTGCATCATTCCCTCTTCTCTTGTCTCCGTCTCCATTATCATTTCCCACTTGCTTCTGATTCTCTGCTTCAGCTTTCACAGCTTTCACCAGCCATTTCCCAGTTCTACTCCATGGCATCAGCGTCAGCATCAAGGCATTGTGTCAGTACTCAACTCAACTCATCGTCAGACAGATGGTGACGTAAATGGGGAAAATAAAATTTTTAACAACTCCCCTGCTTAAGTGTATAACATAACATAATATAACATGAGCAGACAAGTCAGGCATAGATAGAGGTAGGCAGCAGTGTATTATCTTGATCGTTAACATCATAATCTTATCATGATCCTCCACAAATGGCTCTCATTAGTGCAACACCGCACCACCGCTGAGCACTGCATTTTCATTCATTCATATTCAAAGGAAAAAACGCTCCGGGTTTTCTCTTCTCTCGAGGACGAGACTAGGACGAGCCAAGCTCGTTTTTTGAGTTGGACAAAACAAGAAAAATGATAAAAGAACTTTCGCTGCCCAAAAAACTAAAATAGATGTGCTGTGATGCATCTGTATGACAAAACGCCATTTCATCTGCTAACTGCTGTGGTAGCCCTACACATCTACTATTACTACTACCGCTGTGCTAGCTAGGAGGTTTGATTTTGATTTTGACTCGACTAACTAAAAAACGAAAGTAAAGTGAAAGCGGGCAGTATGGGTACGGCAGGATGTTATCAGCTCTTGTTCTACAACACAACTAAAAATGCATATTACATTATATTCCTTTGTGGATGAAATGGCACTAATAGGATGTTCTCTGCTGCTGCTTTCTCCCATTATTTTCCTTTGCTTTATCCTATCTTTCTCCGAACTTGGATGCTTCATATGCCTATGCTGCTGAGAATGACTTGAAGGATTCCTGCCGTTTTGTGGAGTCGACTGCGGCATGCTGAGTTGCTGAGTCAAGGTGGAAGTGGAGGTCCCTGTGGCACCAGCTTCCACTTTTTTAGGTCCTCGACTTTCAGACAAGCTCCAGGTTGAGTTGAATCTGAAGTATAGTGGGAAGCCTCCATTCTCCCCTCTTGGGAATCTCTGATCCTCTTTCTCCTTTTTACTTTTACTCTCCTGCCACAAAAACCATTGCATCTGTAGAAATGGTGGTGAAAACAGTGATATTGAGGATTCCGTTTGCCTACGCTATACACATACGTATTCAATACTCTGTAGGCTGGAGATGGAAAGACAAAGAGAATTGAGATAGGTCGAGTCGAGTGGAAATCGAAATGTGAAACAAAATTATGTGCACATATTATAAATTTTGCTGGCTATGCAATAACCAAAAATTTCATGTTCATTTTCATTCTCACTGTCGGATCACATTGTACATATTCCCTGAGATGAAGAAACAGAGCAACGTAGGTTTGTGGATGGTTAGTTGCCGCTGCCGCAATTCGGTGTGGTAAGGTACACGGTTCACCAAGTACCCTTGCAACGGACGACCTCCACCTCAGCACACGTGGAAGGTGAAAGGTACATTATGTACGTGGTGAAAGCAAGGTGCCCTTCACATTCCCTCTTATGATCATTATAATATCTAAATTTAGTGAAAGTTGATCATCATTTTTTATAAACCTAACAATTAAATTTTAGTATTACTTCGCATTTCCTAAGAATAGAAAGCGAGCTCATCTCCTATCAATTTTAGGTTTTATTCGGAAATTACTGCAATGAAAGCAATCAGGATTAGGGAGGTAGAGAATATCAATTTCTTCTTTGTTATCATAGCTTATGAACTCGAACGAAATTGCGGGCTCCGAAATGAAACACGATCTGCTTCAACTTAAGCGGCGTAGTTCCTTTTTTTCGTAGCAGCTCATTCATTTTCCGACTTTCTCCTCGTCAGGATCGATTAACGACTTATTTTTAGCGTAGCGGCAGACAGACAAAAGAAGTTCTGAAAACATCAGCCTTCAAAGAACTTTGTGGTGGTTAATGGTAAAAATTCTTGAAAAGTCAAAAATGTAATTTACTTTCACTTTCAAGTCTCACTGTGCTGCTACCTACCCATCTAGTCTTGTCTTGTCCCAAGGTTTTCTTCTCATCTTCATCCATCCTCATTTCATTTTTTGCTTTCTCTTTTCAGAAGAAAAAGTAATAAATAAATAAATAAATGTAAAGCGTTATGAAATATGTTATTTTTATTACGCAGTTTATAATGGTTGTTCGGCAGAATAAGCGTCAGCTTTTATTCCACCAGGGAGAAATGTACAGCATACGTACAACTAAAAACAAAATTTACGACGAAGTTGTAGTTGATGTATAGAAAAATTGTTTGAAGTGAATGTAGGCAAGGTTAGAAAGTTGTGTGTCTTGTCTGTTGAATGAATTTAGGGCAAAAATATTTTCCCCAACTTTCACCTTTCATTTTCTTTCAATTTGACTTGTTCTCAGTTCTCGTTACTTTTAAAAACGCTGTTTTCTCCGTCTGGATCAAATGGAATGAAATTCTCGCATTCCTCGAAAACTTTCACCGGTATTTACTTCGATGAACATCCTTCCGCTTACTTTTGCCTTGTACCTCCTCAATTCCACGAAACTACGAGCCACTTAATACAATCCATAGAGAATACAAGGGAACTGCGAAAGAATAACTTTTTCTCCACAATAAAATGAAATCAAATAAAATATTCGTTTTCGAAGCGCAGTCAAAGTGAATGTGGCAGTGGCATTGGCACTTGGCATGCAGCAACAGCAACAACAACAATAACAGTAATAACAACAGCAGCAAAAGGCAGCTCCGCTTCCTCTCTCCAATCGAACTCTCTGACTTCACATTTTTCTCTCTCCATTAATACTTCGTAAACAGCCAATAAATAATTCAATAACACTTCCATTCTTACTATTTTCATAAATTTATATTCTTCATGTTCCGACAGTTCCTGCTTTCTCTTTGTCTTGTCTCCCTGAATAAATAAATAATATGAATATGCAAGGGATAGCGAAAGAGAGATGAAGTGAGATGAGATTACCAAACATTCAAATTTATGAATAATCATAATAAAAATGTATAAATGTGTGCAGCAAAGCAAAAGGAATGTAACCGATTCACAGTATCTGCATTAAAATAAATATCCAGTCAGTTCACTCAGTTGTTGATACTACTGCGGATGCGATGCGTTAATGTCTCGTCTGGTCCTGGTTTTCTGACAGCCACTGCCAGTGTTATTGTTACTTTATTTATCTGCACTCTGCACTGTGTAGAGATAACATTACATTCCATTACATAGAGTACGATTGAAGAGAAAGCGAAAAAGTGAAAGTACAACAAGTAAGTAGACATGTACGTTCAAAGCGTACTGCTCTGTTACGTAACGGTAGAAGCGCCCTCCTCTAAAATATTAAATTTCTCTTCATTTCTACGTCTTCGCTTGTGGAGCTGGACATGTTTTATGTATTCGTCCTTCAGCTTTTTTATTTTGTTTTGAAATCTGCATACGTACCGAGTGCCGAGTGCCAAACTAACATTACGTTATGTAACTTTTAAAAGCGCAACATCTTCATTTCCCTGTCCCTGTCTTCGTTACAGCATTATTGTGCAATGCGTTCCTGTTCCAGGAATAATATTTTCACTTCAACTGCTCCACTCATCATTCAGTGAAAGCGAAGAAAAATTACCCCGTGTCTGCAGTCTGTACAATATTTTTCTTCTTCATTTCACTTTCACTCTGCCTGGAAATGTATATGCCTCTCTACTTATGTAAAGCATGAATGTGCGCTTCTGTTCCTGCTCTGCTCGGCTACAACAGGTCTTTTACTCAAACTGCGCTCTTGTTTCCTTTCTCATCTGTCAAAAAAGCCATGAACTATGGACACAGCAATACATCACATTTCACATCAACAATATTAACTTTACCTTGTTCAAATCGCGGAGCTCCGCTCCTTTGAGCGAAATGAAAGCAAATTCGAAAAGCCCTGTCTATCTACAAACACAATATTTTAGAGAACAGAGCAGGGCAAACACATTCATCACATCATCATCATCGTGAAATAACGGAAATATTTTCTTTTTGTATGTAATGTTATGAAATACAATACGTAATTTAAAATGTTATGATAATAATGAAATCGATATCATACTTTTGATGGCAATTGCAGATACGGACACAAAAAGTAGGCACGTGTACCCAAGTCATCAGCCCACACAGGAAATTAAACGGCCAAGGTTACAGTGTACGACTAGTATCTAACTAGTAACAAAAATGGACTTGTTTTCTACTTGTGTGACTTTCAAGAATTTTGTTCCAGCATAAAAAATAAAAACAGGCATTGTTTATTCATAGCTACCTACGCGAGCATTAACATTTTTTCAGTGAATGACGTAAGCAGACAAAGTCCAAATAAATTTTACATTCTTATCCAAATAGAACAGCTTAATATTTACTAATAAAGTAAAAGTATGTAAAAAGTTCACATAAGAAGACAAATAAATCTTCTCAACAAAACACGTATGTATATTTGTGACTTGCAGCAGTTTTTTAAAACTTTACACAAGAGAAGCAAATAAAAGTAATAAAGGAATACTTTCACTTGGTCTGATAAGTGAAGGTGAAACTGAAAACTGACAAACTTGACCTTTTCCAAATTCCCTTCAATGTAAAATGGGGTATGAATGATGACCGGGTGTTTGCATGAGTGGGCTTGAGTTGAGTTGACTCAAAGTGGAGCGGAAGTAGTCACTTATGAAAACTCTTCTTATCCAATCTTTGACTATTTTTTCCATCCACTATCGAAATGCAGTGTGTACGTAGTAATATGATATTGTGAGAAGAGATAAGACTACATCCGATTTGTTGGCCTAACCCTATTTTGCTTGGATTTCAACATTTACTAAAGAGTCAATCTGAGAAAGAAACAAATAAAAAAGGTTTAAAAAGTTCACAAGCTTTCACTTTCCAAGAATGAGAGTTTCCAATTTTAGAAAGAGGATTTAACGACCATTGAAACATTGAAATAAAAAAAACGATCCGTTCCGAGTAACCAATAACTCTGTATTATATTAGGATAAGGAAATAATAAATGGAGCAGGGTTGTAACTGAGTACAATTTTTTTCCTCTTTTTATGACCACATATATGCATCTGTTCGCAGGAACTAAGAAGGGTGCTAATGTATGGCACATGGAGCGTTTTAACTCACAGTCATAATATTCTCTCCAACTTTTATAGAGTCTCCCTATCGTCGTTTGTTGCGGCATGGCAAAGGCGAGTAGAAAGAATAAAATGAAATAAAATAGAAAACGAGCGAGTGGAGAAAGTGCGACGGGAGTCAAGGGAAAGCCAAAGGTTTCGAGTATATTTGCCAAAAAAGGATTGTGCAGAAAGAGAGAAAGTAAAGTGGCGATGACGGTGATTCCTCAGTCAGAGTCACACTACTGCTCTACTGAAAAGAAAAGAAGGGTCACTCAGATAAAAAAGAAGCTTACATTATGAATGAGTGAATGAGACCAGTTGTTGCAGCTCTCATTTTCCCACACACGCTTTTCCAATAAAAAGACTCGTGTGAAGTGAAGGAAAGCAAAGTTAAAGCAAAACAGGGAAATTTTTTAAATCTCAAAAAAGATAAAGTGTGACGGTGATGGTGAAAGTGATGTAACGTATGTCCGTGTGTACACTTAAAGTAATTTAGGATCTGCAGACAGACACCGCCGCCATAATAATATCCTGGAATGCATAATGCATGTAATATTTTGTCTCCTTGCTTTCCCCTACTTTCACTTTTTCAGTTAGCCAGACACCAAAGATCATGTTCGTCCGCTTTATTGTTGATGTTGATGTTGCCCGAGTGGATGCATATGATACAAAAGATAAAAAGTAGCACACTTTTTTACATCCGCCTGACTGAACTGTGCTGAACCAGCAGCACAAAAGAAACCAACCAGTAATCCATTTGAGTCCATATTCAACACTTCTTTATTTTTTGTCGCACCACACCAAACTTTCTTTATGGGAAAGCGGATGGAA
>VYYJ01003118.1:0-17843 GCA_021029165.1 Cyphoderus albinus | reverse complement strand
TTTCGATGACGTAATGTGTAGACGGTCCCAGTTATTTCCATGTTTTCTCCTCAATATCTATTGTTTATTATGGTGGGGCGAATTGAGAAAAGTACAAGTCCTTAAGTGTTGCATGTTGTTGTGAAAGATACAATAAGTAAAAGCGAGACCGTGGGGAAGGTAAAACGAAGAAACGGACAAATGGCTAGATTTTGGAGATAGATGGAGAAAAATGTGAACGTCGCTGAGTTTTTCCAGTACCTAAGTCCAATCAGGTTCATTTATGGCTAACCTACCTACACACATCATCACATGCTTAATCTCTCCTTTCTGGCTTTTTATTATCATTCGTTGATGTTCATTCATGTGGTAGTAATATCCAGAAAATCCAGTTCTTTTCAATTTGCAATAATCAATCTTTGTTGTCTGTCTTCAAGTACAACTCCCAAATGTTACAAAAAGATTCTCGTTTTTTTCATCTCAAAATATTTTCAACGGGGGAATCAGGTTAGAAAATTGAATGTGTCAACAAACACTACTACATTATGAAGCTTTGGAAAATCTGGGGAGCTAAAAAAGTTGAAAACGAATAGGAGAAAAATAGCGTAAGGAGTCCACTTATCATCTCATCTTGAACAGATTCACGAGTGTTGAGAGGAGGGTAGAGAAAAGGAGAAAGACTTTCAAGGTCATCCCTTTTTATTCACATTCACGCCAAACTTCTGCCAGGCGGCCAAAACTAGCTCAAGTCATAGTCAAAACATAAACAAAAATAAAATAAAAAACGGAGAAAAGACCCATCCTTCACTTGATTATCATCCATATCATCATCACCGCCACCATCATTATCATTACCCAGCATAAATCGACATTACATCAGCATCAGCACACAAAGATATAGTAAACAAAATGTCAAAATTGTATTACGGCACAGCAGTAGCACTTGGGTTTGGGCTGGCGGACCGTTGACTGAGACTGAGAAATGAGATGAGTATTTTAACAATTCTATTATAGAAAAGTCCGTGGGCACGGGAGCTCGCACTTTGAGAAAGCTTTCTAAATGCTAAAAAGTAAAGTACCTCTACCTGGATCACTACATACTGAATACACTGCTTTGATTCTCAAACAAAGTTCCGGATGGGATTTTGGATTTACTTACACTATGATGGTGCTAGAATCATGAATACGAAAGTCTTTTCTAGGACATGTCCCTTTTTTGGAAAAACTCAAATTCGCTTGCTGGAGTCTTTATGTGCACCACCGGTCTGAAAATGTGAGCTGAGCCTTTCCATAAGCGATGTTTGATCCTACTCACTTTTCTACATCATCATTGCCACTCCATTCATATGAATGACACTGACAACTGATGAGAATGAAACGACGAAAATGGATGACCTTGGTAGAGGTTTTACCGTTGCTGGCGCATATCGCTGCCACCTGTATTCAGTAAATAAATAATAATAATAATAAAGCCGTACCACGGTTCCACGCCACCACCACCACTGGGCCTCCGTTAGATCTTCCTCTTCTCAACCTACCATTTTTGTTCCATGGAAAAGTTAACGGTTTCATTTTTGGTGGTTCATGTAATGTAAATGCAAATAGGCATTACTTCACCTTTGCTATTAATGCTTTGCTTGCTTTGCTCCTTTATTTATTTGCCTTTGATTTTGCCAATCATTGAGTGAGGACTGAGGACAAACCGAATGAAAACAGATTTCCGTTTAATTTATACGGTGGGCCGATGCCATGAACTATTCTTTTGATTGGCAACTCCAATTTGAAGTGGAAGTGTTTTGGAACAAAATTGCGTTGGAGTATTACGTGTTTGTGTATGTACTATGTTTACAAAAGCTGGTTCTGGCTGGCTGTGGTACTCCTACGAACAAAATACATTTTTTACTTTTTCCTCAGTCAGTGAGCAACATTTTCATCATGATGCTCCCTGTCACGTCTGTCTCCAATTATGCACCGGCCACACAGGTGTTAGTGTTAATGTAGCGTCCATGGGGTTTGTTTAGTCCTCCTCCGAGACAAAGCTGCTTCCTTATTGTTATTCTTCTCCAGACGGTAGACCGGCCATGTAATTTAACATAACGTAACAATTTGACTTGTTACTCGAGTGCACCAGGAACGCAAAAGCCGTATAACTGTCAGATTGAGCCAGCCTTCCACCAAAACTTCGCCACCAAATAGAGTCAATAATGGAAATCTACACCTTCTCACGGCAGAAAAATGCAATTCATTATCTTTTGCTTATGAATTGGAAGGGAATCCCATTTAAACTTCTCCCATCGTCAGCATAAAACTCCATCAAAAGAGCTTCAGTACGCGACTTTTTTGTCTGGTCAGAGCTGTTGTGACTATGGGCCTTTTCATAAGCTGTAAATGAGCAAGTCGTGATTCATAAAAAGCCGGCTGCTCGAAGTAATAAAACTATTAGAAATATATTTTCATATTGATAATGCTTCTTGGGATTTTGAAGAAGAATACAAAAACGTGTCCACTGATGGAGAATGAGACGCATGCTTATTTTTTCTTTGCATTAATAGAATACCTTTTGTTATTGGTAATAAAAATAAAATGAACATTTCTTTACGTCTTTAGGTTATTTACTATTTAGAATGAATGAAACAGGATTTGAACAAATGATTTTAAAAATAAATAAATATAAACGAAATACCTACGTAAATACAATTTTCTTTATTCTATAGGTCAAGTTTGATAGTTTTATGCCAATCTTGTAAGTAAGTCACTTACTATTCTCTCTTGTTGATTACAATGAGTTCGTCTGAAAAAGATTTAATCGCCGAAGTGTCATATTTCATATTTTTATTGTCAATTGATGTCATTTCAGTTTTGGAGCGAAGTCGTGCATGTGTACATTTTCTCAACGAATTTTCCTTGAACACATCTTGTCTGTAGCATGTTTATCCGTGTGTATGAATAAAATCAAAAGAAGCAAGATTTTGTTTTTGTTGCCCTGCGGTAAGGAGCAAAAAAGTTTGAGTTATGTCAAATGAAACCTAACATGAACAATCAGAGAGTTTGACCACAATGCCAGAAACAGAATGCACGCGCTTTACTTCGTCATATTTAGTTGAAATACCGAGTCACAATCGTAATGATCCACTAATCAGTTTTTGCTACTGCCTGCCTCGAGTAAAGCGACTGAAGCTGGAACCTCAGTGACTTTTTAAAGGTTTGTTTGTTGTCAGTTTAGTTAGGCTTTATTATTTTCCACTATATCAAGAACAAAGTGAAGGTGGAATATCCTCAATATGTTTTAGGTAATAATAAAAGTAAGTTGGTAAATATATTTTACTCGGAGGTGTTTACAGTGTGGTCGTGGGCTTTCACGCAAATTCTAGGAACCATTCTTTATTATGGTTATTGAAAGCCTTTTAGTTTTATTGGTGAGGTCTGATAGCTAAAAATAGATTGATTTATGACCAGTCGCTAATTTAATCTTAAGCAATTTAAAGGTTAAGAATAAGAATAAGAATAAAATAATGTCTATTTCAATTGAGAATGTCACGTCGAGTGGATATGTGTCAATATTGTTATTGTAAGATATCTATACGACGAGTTACGTTTTGTTGTAACTACCCTTACCCAACCTGTTTCTTTATTAATTTTGTCTCATTTGTAAAAGTACGTGGCAATTTATTTTAGTTTATTCAGTTTTTTTTGTCTTTTTTTACATTTATTCGTGGAACTATTGTAAACATATCAGTAATCAAACAAAAGGCTTAAGTAACCTCATTTATAATGCGGATTACTTGCGCCGGATTTATAGGAGAATGAAATGAGGAAAATGAAGACAATCTTTTCAATTAGAAAGAAATTCATGAAATGAAACAATGAAAGAATTACATTTGCACATGTGACGCACGAAATCCCTTTGCAAGTTTTGTTCGATTTTTTCTTGTTCTTCACAAGTACCGTGTTTTATGTACCTATCATTCATTTATGTATCTATTTATGTACATATAGAAAAGTTTCACATTCTTAGAATTACTCACTATGTACCAAAAAATACTTTGTTTAATATTTACTTTCTTTTAGTAAACTAGACTATTCCAGCAAGTTTTAATTTTAATCTCTCTACATATTTACGTAACCTAACACACGTCTATGCACACCCCGCCCAAAAGCTTACTTTTTTTTTACAAAATCGCAATCATAGTATAATACCTAATAAAAAGGATTAAGTGAAGTTTTTGATCAGCCACAAATCCGACATTCACATTAACGAACTCAAATAATCCTGCTTGATTTTATAGCAAATTTTAGGCACTGGAAGATAAAGTGCTTAGTGTTTCGTGATTTAATTAATCTCAACGAAAAAGAAAACAATATTTATTTATTTGTCGTGTCTCTTCCTTTGCATATGGTATCTTACAATATACAATGTACGTATGCATATTTATGGCAAATCGTAAAAATGATTGCATTATTACTAATATTGCAATATCATGAAGTACTTACTTAAACAATCATTTTTTGTGTCAAACTTATTTTTATGGTTGAAAAATTCCTGTTTTAATCAACTTGCATGCAGAATGCAAACCACTGTGCATTTATCCTCTTATTAAGAGTGATGCCTAACGAACTTGTAAATGAACGGCTCGTTGTTCTTTTTTATCCTTCAGTCGATTGCAGAACTTTTTAATAAAATCACAAAGAGATACTCCCTTTTCATTTGTCCTACAAAAGCTGCGCTGGACACCGCCAATTACATTGATATGATATTATGTTATATTTAAATGACTTGAGTGACAGTGCAAAATGCCTTCTCAGCGGTTGATAAAAACATGCTAAAACAATAGCATCCTTTTTATTGCTATACTTTGTGTATTAAAACAGTTTATTAAATTTTCATCCTTTTCTTTTACTTTGAAGAAATGATTGAACAAGGAATTCCGCGATTAAAAATAACACTGGAATTGAATCCAGTCCAACTCACGTTTTTAGGCAAATCAGCAGTTCTACAAAAAAAGATTAATGGCTTATTCCTCTCTGTAACATACATATCATGTCATAAATGTCACGTCATTCTTTCTGGCGTCAAGTGTCCAGAAGCAAGAAATTAGAGAAAGATTCCTTTGTTTCCCGTATTTTTTCATTCATCATTAATGATTAATCGTTCTCATTATAATCAGTGTACAATTAATGAAATATGTAAATTTTTGTGCAAACCACTCATTTGTGAATAGGGCAATTCCAAAGCTACGCACTTCTCTTTGACCTTTGCCCTTACCACATGGACAACTCTGACATATCCGTCATTGCCACAATTTTTACACAGTTTCGCCACAGTGTGTGTGTATGACGTGAAACACTTTGTTGCTTGAAATACAAGTTAATGAACGACCAGGCAGGATTTTATAATTCTTTTGATACAAAAATAAACCTGAAACGAACAAGTTTCAACTGAACTTTGAGTGAGTTCGTTTTTGATTGATCTATTTCATGATTGTGACATTTTGACACGACCTAAGTAAGTGCAACCCATGGCCCACAAACCACACGTGTCACGCATTTGCTCAAAAAAGACTCACTTTTACCTTACTGTCACCTGCTTACCAAACCAGGAAAAATTTTCCTCAAAATCAAACAATACAAATATATTACAATGGAAAATGATTCAAGTAAATTATAGATTATCTATTTTATTATGCTATAAATTGTGCTGCTTTGGTCAATGAATTGGTGAGTTTAAATCCAGCAGATGTATTTTTTCTTGCAACACACGTCAGTCACGTATTGACAGAACGCGATTATTTATCTTTTCCAAAGAGAAAAATTAACGTGGTTGTATATTTTCCTATTTTAATGTTTATTTGTCCAAACATTTAACTATTTTTGGCAACGGAGGCTCATATGATCATGAACAAACTGCAATTTTCTTTCTGTGAAATGTGTACTGGTTTTGCATGCTTTATTACGTTGATCTGGTGATGATGCTATACTTGGATTATCCATGGATCCAATTCGACTTTATCTGACGTTTCTTTTGATTTATGACAGTAGATCATGTTAAAGTATGCATTCAGACAGTGCAGAAACTTTTATTCTCTCTGTGTGTACATGGTTTGATTTGACTTTAAGAGTCAAACGTGCCGTTTAGTAGACAACAATTCGTTTAGAAAAACCACACACAGAGAGACAAACTAAAAAGACTGAAAAAAGTGCCTTTTCTTGTCCTAAAACTACACCATTCTTCTCGTTTGAAATTTAATGATGTTGATAATAATTGCTATCACCGTCATCATCATTGCTCGTGAGTGATCACGAAGAATCAAACGAATTTATAGTAAATATTTTTATTAAATTCAATGAAAAAGTGGTAGTAGACACAAATTTTCGTGTCATGTTCACGCATGTACTGATTTATCATTATCAGCCGCGAAATGTACTGATTTTAGATTCAAAGTGGTGTAATTTTTTCCTTGAAATTGTTACCCATTAATAACCAAAAGTAGTTGCTAATGCAGGGCATGTAGCAGTGGCCAAACACTATTATTATCTGCTGCTTTGGGATATCTTCAGCTTTTCCTTTTCTGACGCTTCTACAGGTAAAACCTTTGTTTCTTTTGCTTGGTGTGATTCATGTAAACGTGTTGATTATTACCAACCCGATGAATGAAAATGAGATGGATTTTCTGGATGCAGTAGTTTTGGGCCATTAATCACAATTACAATCTCTCACTGGCCTTCCGTTTGTCTAATTGATTTCAAGAAAGAGTGACATACAGATTTTTATACATAATCTTAAGAAAAAGTCATTATAATAAATACAACAATGCAAGTGCAACGAATCGCCCAGTAATGCAGGAATTAATTGGGTGATGATGATGATGGTGATCAAGACGATTAAAAAGGTCATACCTTTCCAAAATGACACATGTATAATTTGCTTGCTTGCAAAGCGTTACTGATTTGATCGCCCTTTCAGTTACAGGCAGATATTATACAGGAAAATCATGCCCTCTGCCCACTGATAACCAATTATTGTAATTTTAATGTGCAGTTAATTTTTTATTGCCTTGCATTTGCATTCTTTTATTGCCCTTGCATTTCTTTGCTTGAAGCTCTGTTAAATGTTACCTGTTTAATAGCATTGAGCAGGGTTGAAATGGATACAATTATTACTTATCTTCCTATAAAATATGAAGTGCGTAAAAAACCTTCCTATTTCGTTTTACTCGGGTGAGCACAATTAAATTGACAATAAATCTCTCCCGTTTGCATTTTGGACTGAAGTATCTGTGGATGTATGCAATGGGATCATTGGGACTAAAAATGTTTTATGATTCTTGCTGTGCTTGCCACGTTTTTAATGCATTTTCGTCTTAATCAACTGTACAAGATAACTTTTTATCATCTCTTGACGCAGTTGCTTGATGTTCATCATAAAATAAAATAATGAAATCATCAAGTCCAGGTGTTTCGGGAATATAGATTTAGAATGTTATTTATTGTGTACAGTTTACTTACACATGGACAATTCCTCACCTCACTCACGTCCACCTGAAAGACAACTTTTTATTTTCAAGTGAAGCAATCGCCTTGCTACAGCAGTAGTGGACTACTAGTCCACTCCTGTCGAAAATTTATATTTTATTCCCATTCCTTCATTTCTCGACAGATTTATTAGTGTTTTATTAAGACTCACAAAAAATGAGTGAGTCAAATAAATGAGCGTATACTCAAAATCATCCCGACGTATGATGACCAACCAATGAAAATGCTGAGTTCTGAGTAACCTACCAAAGGTCGGTTGTTTCTTGTCTTGTGTTTGAGCGGTGTGCCTGCAGTTATTCAGAAAGTTGCAATGAGTGGGCAGCATATGAATGTCTTTATTATGTTTGCATTTCAATTCAGCGTTTTTAAAAGCCTGCAAATGAGGATCATTATTAGTATTATTATACATACTGACCGCTTGCTGCTGCTGCTGCATTTTTTACTAATAATTGACTTATTTTATCTTAACTGTTGACGAGCGACTAGCGAGTGTGGCTTACGATGGCGATGGCAATCATTTAAAGTTAAGGCTCAAGATTTACTTTAAGCCAGGAATGCGAAAAAGAAAAAGTGATAGAATCAGCAAGTGAGCAAGACTGGCTTATCATCATTATGATTTCCACAAAAAGTAGATAAAGCAAAGAAGGAATTATTAGAATTTTACTTGTATGCAATATCCATCGAATCTGCATAAAAACATTCATTTTACTCTGATTAGTTGCATAAAATAAAAATGCTGCTGCTAAAAGTTAGGTGATCAGGGAGAGAAGGCGGTGGTGGCTTCTTGATCTTGTCTTCTTGGTTGTAGTGCGTTGCCGGCAGCAAAACTAATGTATCGGCTTCATTAGCAGATCAAACAAAGACAAAGACACAACAAGACCGAAGGGCTTCTTTTTCCTTTTAATTTCTTAACTTTAGCTCAAAATCATCATATTAAATAATCTGATGCATCAAACAAGTTGAATATGAGTGACTTTATGTACTTAGGTAGTTGGGTACAAAGCAATCAACAAGATGAGATGAGATGAGATGATGAAAGACTGCTAATTTATTTCCTGTATTCCCAGATTTTTTAATTAATCAACTCAACAGAGAGAATTCGGAAAAGATTTTTAAAGAGTATTTACTTTGAAGTTGTAGCTCAATCTCATGTAGCGACATACCCTAGTTTAGCCATACCTACATTTTACATTGAACTGTTTAGTTGCATGATTAGTAATCATAAATTATAATAATAAGAGTATAAGTGATGGCGAGATTAATTAACACATTGTTTCAACCAAAGGAAAAATTATTGTGCCATCTGTCAATGTTAATCAGCTCATTTATTTTTGTGCATTAATGAACGAGTGACACCTTCAAAAGCGAAAATTAGTAATCATTGCACAGCAAAGGTATAGGGCACGGTATCATCAGTCACGTCAAATTTTTAGTAAAAAATGAGTCGCACTTCGTTGTAATGAGCGTTAGTGTAAAGTAAAAGAAGTGAGGTGGTGGAGGTGATGATGATCGTGCCCTCTAAAAGAATTGCGCGCTCTTTTATTTCAAGCAATTCACATTCGAGTGAGTCTATCGATTTTTTATTATTCTCAGGCCAAGCCAAAATTTGCAAAAAGGCCATATGTATTAATATTAATAATTTATCATATCATTCACAATAAGGAGAGGTAATGGTTTGAGGGTCTCCCAAGTCAAGTGTCCTCCACTCCTCTCGATCTCGTACTTTGTTTTGTTACGTATAACATAAAAATATACCGCCTCTATTACCACATTGTGAAGAGACATGGGCAAAAAATGATGAAAACAATAACGGTAACGGTACTGCGGTACTATCAACTTATTTTTTTCTTTCTGTCTTCAAGCATTTTTTCGCTAGTTATTGCCCACCAAGTCCACCAGTAATGAATGCATGTAATGTATCTAACACCAATTCCAATCGACCTTGGTACAAAAGCCTACGTCAATCCATCCATCCTCCATTTCTTCTCTGTCTAGCCTCTCATATCACGTCTCGTAAATGATCCATCTCACTCACTCGATTTACTTTTAGATAGTTAGGAAAAACAAAAAATGGATTTGGAGTTGGATAGCAAATTGCATATCAAATGTACAGTTATCCAGAAAATGTGATAAGCTGACATTGCCTGTCACACATAGAAAGAAATAATGATGATGACAATTACTGCTCACCGCAAGCGTTTTGTTTGTTAAAGTGTACTTTACGCTTTAGTTTTACATGCAATGATTTTTACAAAATTATTGACGTATGTGACTTCCGCCATCATTCACATCAGATTTATTACATTTTTGCTTGTAAAACTACCGTCATAATCTATCGAATGCTTATCTGTCTTTTGAGAGAGGCCCAAGTAATGAAGTGAGCTTTAACAAATTATAAGAAAAAAATGGGAAAAATTTGAAAACGATAAAAAATGAGGATTATAATGAAATAGAAATTAGATCAGTGTCCAATAAATAAAGCATATGGCAAAAGTAAATATGAAGTCATTTAAAAGTAAAATATTTCTTGGATGACGAGGCTGTCAAGGGACTGTCATGACTAAGCTGCTGGTGGTGGTCAGCATTCAACAGGAAAATGAAACAATGCGAAAATCTTATCGTCATATCATTTTTGCTCCTGGTGGTTAGTTTGATTGAGTTGAGGTGCACTTTGGGTTTTTGGGCGCTAGTAAAGAAAAATGGTAAAGGTGATCCGATGCATGCGTGGCGGCGTGTGGCATTTTTTTTTTCTCATTGTTGTGCGTGTTACGTTGTTGTACTTGTAACAACATAACACAACATTTAATCAGGATAATTACAGGCTTTTAAGAAGCAAAAGAAAAGTGCATTTTCGTCAATTCATTTTTGTATGCTGAAGAAAAGAAGACAATGCAAAATGACGACATGTTTATGCGTGTAATGCATTTTTTGTGAACTTGAATCTATTGTAGATCCTCAGTGCAGATAAAGAATTCACAAGATTCCTTTTCTTTCTATCCTCCATTTTTCTAGGCATAATTGTATACACTAGATGCAGATGCAATAAGTTGATAAGACAAGTAGAATAGGAAATAATCTTTCAGGTATGTTAGGTTACATGTTTAGTTTATTTGTTTGCTGTATCTATCAATATTTCCCTTGAAGCAATTTTTAAAAAGATGGAATGGTAATGAACGAAGAAAAAGAGTGATCATGTCTTTAGGAGCATCTTAATTATCCCGAGTGGTACCATAATCATATTTTGTTCCTGTGCACCAAAGTATTATAAAATAATGATAGGTGTTGGAATTTCATTGTTTATCAAAATAATGCCTTACATACACATTTTTGCGCATTATTAACTTGCTTGGAAAAAATGGAGGTCTCAATCTCAAAGCGCAAAAAATATCGTGACATTTAAGCACGGAAAAGAGTAGAGCACGTATAATTAGAATGATGAAACGACGGAAAGTTATTATTTTCAATTTGCCTAGTTTTGCAACAAGATTATTATCTTTATGCATGATTAGCGTTAATATTATTATTATTCTAAAATATTTTGTATGTATACAACACTTTAAATAGATAGGCTTTAAAGTAAGTGGTACAACTCAGAGCAATTCGAGGTTAATCTCTAGAGCGAGCTAAATGAGAAGTTTAAGTGGAGGAATCAATTAAAGCAATCAATTTTTGTGATTGGCAGTGGCAATGGAATAAAAGAAGACATGCGGAAACCATTAGCATGGTAAAGGCACACATCCTATTCCATCGCAATAGTCACTTTTTGTCGTTGTGGGACAGTAACAGTAACGTGTAGAACGAGTAAAGGGCACCTCTAGAAAGGAGAGTTTAAATCGAATCAATTGAATGACATTGTGACAGCACAAGGAGAAACATTTTATTAGTACGATTCATATGTGCCGTCTCCCACCATCACTGCCATCGTCGTTGTCGATGAGTGTTTTTTTGCTCGTCATCGACATTATCCGAATGAACTATCTCATATCAAGGATATTACAGTGGCTCTGGTTATTTCACTTCATAGATGGTAAACCTATAAACAAATGAGCTCATCTACTTCTACTGACTTAACTCTACAATTAATGAGAAGTGTCCACAGGAGGAATTTATCTTGCGTGCCCTGCGTAATTGTTTGCTCACCACAGGAGCTTTTGCTAAGCTTTCAAATTCATATTATGGAGAAATAGAAATTAAATGGACGACAACGTAATTGTTTTGGTTTTGGAGCAATTAAAAATTTGCAACTTTAATACTCTGTAATTATTTAATTTGCATTTTCAATGACCGACATCCATCCATTATTTTGTGCCTGGTAGTGAAGACAAATTAAAAATACTTTGCTTTGTAAATTGCTTAATTATTTATGTCTGGAGCAGATTGGATAGAATAATATTTGTTTTTGTTAAACAAAATGGTAATAAATGGTTTTGCTACTGCTACTGTGCACAAAATGAATGTAGTACAGTATAATTATCTGGAGTTTACATGTAGGTACCTTGTTTGATTTGATTGAAAATTGAGATTGGAACAGAAAATGGGAGGGAATAGAAGGAGACTAGTCAAAGTTAGTGATATTATGTTTATTTGGTTAGATAAACAGTAGGTGGAAAATTGGAATGGGGTTTCATGAATGAGTTATGGCCACTCTCTAATATTATTTTGTATTTGTTAGCACAACTTTTTTTTCGAGAAACCACAAACAAAAAACTGAATAATGCATACAACACAACGGATTTCTGCTCACTGCTCACCAACTTGTGACGGACAAACGATAATCGTATAATCACCATCACAGACACGGAACTGGATTCTTTTCATTTGAGGCTGACTTGACTTAGTTTGTTAAGCATTTCAAATCAAGGTACTACCATACTGGAATACCTTGATTCGATATCATTTGGACAAGAGTTGTCTGGTACCGCATAAGATATATTTGACAGAGGAACGAATGTTGATGGAGAATGAGAAAAGAGAAAGACGATATAATCCTGTCAAATAAATACGGATGTGATATGTAGCGCGTGGTGGTGGTTTTGATTAGATGTTGAATTTTACTGTGGTCGTATACAGAGGTAAGATATGATTCAGATAAGCGTAGCATTGTTCAAAGGTGACATGCTGGAGGAACACCTTGCGTCGTACAAACCTATTTAGTTTGCATATCCAAACCACAAAGCATATGTACATAATCATAGAAGTTCCACGTAAATCACATTAAACAAGCATATGACGACATGACCTTAATGCTGATTGCGTTTGTGCGACTCTATGATCTTGATCATAATGATATCTCATTTCGTTATCCAGAAGTAAAGTGTTCCACGTTTTTACGTTTTCTTCGCAAACACTTATTTTACTTGAGTCAAACTACGAATTATGATGGTCAGCAGGAGAGAGATTTGTCACTGAAAAATATAAAGTATCCAGTCAGGGTGAGAGAAAAACTAATTTGTATGTCATATGAGAAGTGACGCAGAGTGGACAGGGAAATGGACGTAAAGACTAAGTGAAGATGATCGACTTGACAGATAAGAATATTATTATGAATGAGTAAGTAAAATGATAATGAAAATATTATGGCTTTGTTCAAGAGGAGAAATCCGCCCATTGTAGCAGCTAGACATTTAACAGGTGGGCTGTGTAATATCCTCACTCAGGATTTCTCAGTCCTATTTACTTGCTACCTGGTACGCGATGCGATCATTCATGATTTTCAGAGAAAGTAGTAAACTAAACATAAAAAATATTAACTCCCTGATGGACACGAGTCCATTTGAGCAGATAATGTGCGTTTTTACTACTCGAGAAATTCCAGCGAAGTGATTTGTTATTCAGCACATTAATGCACGGGTTGAACACTAAGATATTTTATACATACCTCAGTCCGCAGTGTTACACAGCATGACTGATTGGTCATCCGTCATAAAATGTAAACCGTTCAGTTTATACCAGCAATGAAATAAAAAGCTTTTTTCGCTTTTTCTCTTTATTTCCTTCGTTTATTTTTATTTGGTCCTCTCTTATACCTAAAACAGTAATGTATTTTTGTTTGTAATTAGTTTCACGTGGATTGGCCCATTCGAAATAAATCCTTTATATGCTAACTTTATGAAAGTACTAATCTAGTGCGCAATTACTTTTTGGCTGAGAGCTGCGCATGAAATTTTCTAGGAATCAATTTTACGCTTTAATCGTCAACAAAAACAATCAACATTATTTTTAAATGACACCAAACCTGAAAAGAATGTCAATATTGTGAGAATCTATTAAAAAGGAGAAAAACGTCAACCCATCCATTGAAAGAGTTTATTTATTTTTACGACTACTTCACTCACAAAACAGTATATAAACTATACTATATAAACATCCTTGTGACATTCTTGTGTTCACATAATAAAAGTTAAAAAATAAGGACCGTTTTTTTTCCTTTAAACATAAAAGTTTCTTCATTTAACTCATCTGCTGCTCCTCTACTCTCTGATTAGCAAAATGGTCTTCTAACCACTCAGCGCAAAACAATCAAGAAAAGAATGATGATTGCTCTGCCGTTCTCGTTCTTGTTGCCGCTTGCTAAGCCGTACGAATAATAATATTTAGTGATGCTGTTTTTGTTACATTACAATAATTACATAATAAGTACTTTGAATTGTCTACAACAAGCCAGGGGACAACAAAAACACTCAGTGATTGAGTTAAGAGGAGTAAAACGATGAAGATGATCCATATTATACCTTAGTAATAATGTAATGAGATGCAACGTTAATAACTTCTAAAATGGGTATTGACTCTTCTTCTGGCCATTTGCATTTTGCTGTAGTCTCAGTTGGCTAGACTTGTCAGCTAGCCGAGGTCTTATTTAGCTTGCGGTCATGTGCGAGAATACACCTAAAAATAATCCTTCTAAATGATAATAATAATCGTAATGGTCATATGGCACATTACATTCTTTTTACACACATTAGCTAAACACAACTTTTTTCCTGCGTTTATTTGTACAGTGTACAGCGTACTATTAGTAAAGTACAGCGCGCAATGAAATGTGGACAGCGATTGCAGACGAAAAGATGAAGTTCATCATCTTCACCTCTCACTCAGATCACGTCATTATCGCAGCGTCCTAAAAGACAAAACAGGTCAGGCCAGCATTGACTGGATGTGATGTGGATAAATGTGAATATATGCATATTATTATTATTGCATCTTTCTTGCCTTGCATTGTATTCTATTGTGTTGCTGTGTGCTCTTTTTTAAGAGCTCCGTCATCATATCATCCATCCTTAAACTCGACGCACACCTAAGTGTCCAATAATAATTCTGGTCATAAAACAATAAGGCTGCATCGTTTCTTATTTTTTCTCGTTTTTTTCTTCACCTCACTCACCTCACCTGAAACACCTGAGCCATCTGAGCTGACCTGAGCAAAACGACTTTGCTTGCATTAACAACCTCTTTGCTTACTTTACTTACGGATGTGCCCTCTTGACTTCTGTTGTTTTTTAGCTGATGGACGACGGACACTAAGGCAAACGAGGATTTTTATCGTATCATCGTATCGTGGTATAATGCAATGCATCACGATGCACTTTTTTGTTGAAGAAATGGGAATGTTTATATCATGAAAATGCAATGGTTTGTATTTCACTATTTGCCTTGTCATTTCATGTCATGGACATTATTACACATATAATGTAATAACAAAGGAAACGATACTACTGCACTGTTGCATCAGAGAAGGAATGCAGTATGCAATTTCTGATCTTTCTTGCTGTCTCGAAAGATTCTCTGCCGTCTGCTAGCCTTTTTCTGTCGTCGTGACAGATTAGACTTTTTCTTTACTTCTTTCGGCACAATAAGTAAAAAAAGTGTTTCCCTTTCTGCTCAGATCCACTAAAACTCTCCTTTATTAACCTATGCATGCGCGGATAACAAAACGTCAGGTATTTTAGTTTCGCTTGAACAATGACTCCTCCACGCTAATAATAATAGCAGCAGCAACAATAATCAAGGGAATCATTGATTGTTGTTAGTTTCAGGCTTTTTGCTTTTTTTCTTTATTCTAATGAAACAAAAAAGAAGGAAATGAATGCATATTAAGTAGTTACAATCTCTCTCTCACACATAAGAAGAAAGTCCCTCCTTTTTGTTTTAGTCAGTGAGACACAGATGATCTCTGCGACTTCCTTTCCAATTTTTTACGCAGCTTTAAAAAAGTCTTTTCGTGGCATTTGCTTTGTATTGATGATTGGTTTTAGTTTTTTCTGTGGTTTTTCTTCTGATCTAATCGTGAACAGAGCTGAAATGGCAGCTAGCATGAATAGACAAAATTCAGTAATAATAATACCATGATTATATGCAATAATACTGCAGAACAATACAGAATCATGATGATCATCAAGTGAATTATATCATGCATTTCTTGACTTTTTTTGTCTTTTTTATTTCACTAAAATTTAGTAAAAGGACTCACATCACATCACATTAGCAGAAGTTAGAGTGACTCAGTGACTGAGTGAAGTCAACGACTCAGTGCACTTCATTTTATTCTGATTCCTCCATCCAAATCTAATCCATTTACCCATAACCCATTGCATTGTTTCTATATTCATCTATATCTGAAACAATGAAATATCACTAGCATATTGCCACTACCACAAAGAAAAATGTGCCCACCGACGTAATAAAAGTGATCATGCAACTCTTACGCAATATTACAGTCGTAAATATGTAAAATAAAGTCCAAAATGTGCATCATGCATGGATTGTTGTATGCACGCATACAGTAACTTGAAACAAAAGTAAATGGCTTTTTATCAGAAAATATTATTTCATCTTTCATAGAAGAATTAAGGCTGCATGTAAAACAGAGGCAGACAGAAAGACTCTTCCACTGCTACGACTTCTTCGGCTGATGATGATAATTGCCTTTGATTATATTATATTATATTGCAGTTTCCTCTGTTGAAGACGAAAAAAAATATTATCGTGTTTTTTCACGATCCTCATGTTCTTCATGATGATGATGACGGATTTTGAGTGCTTTTTCGTCTTCGTCGGATGGTGGTGCTTTATGCGTCTACCACGACATGGCCATCACATTATGGACATAATCGTCAATGCAAAACAAAACCTGGATGGATCGATGGATATTTGATGTAGTTTGTGGCTGTTATTATTTGAAATATGCAACGGCAACATATCATGGAAAAACGGATGATGATTATGGATTATGGATGATGATGGTGAGTGATGTTGCTCTGTTCGTGGTTTTCTCCTCCAGAGGATCGAAGGAATACATCACCATAAAAATAAATATAATGTCAGGAGGAAGGGGTGGAAATAAAAAGTGAGAGTGAGTGCTCCGTCGTGGTCGGCGCTGACTTATCTTAACTTCTTTCTTGATCGCCTCGCGATCGTGATCCTCGCTGGTGCTCTTCCTCTGATGTGATGATCACAGAAATGATAATGTTTCGCCAAAGGAAAGAGAAAGGTAAAGCAACGATGAAAGAGGGAAATTGTTTGAAATGGCATGATCTACAACTGCCTCCTTGTCTGTCGACTAGCTGGACACAATCATAATCATCCAAGTTTGTAGTCAAGAAGTCATCATCATCAAAGTTTTGAGCAATTTTTCTGAGAAAAAAAATGTGGAATGGGTTGAGATGGAGGAAAAATTATTATTTTGGATGAAAAAAATACGCACGTGGAAATAAGTGCTGTGTTGTATTTATTGGTGAGACATTGTTACGTTACGCTTGTGCGTGTTCACACGCAGATTTTTTGCTCGGGTTTTAAAATAAAAGGAGCAAATTAAGGATTTTTTTGGTAAGAAACAGTTGAATTTCATCATAGTTTCTTATCTGCTTTGAGATGTGGCCAAGCCTAAATAAATGTTGAGGAGAGACGTACTGACGGAATTTACTTAGATAATTGCGGGATGCTGTTATTATTATTATTGGTATGAATGATACATTTTTACAGTCAGTTTCTATACAATGTGTAAAAATGGATGCAAAAAATGCAAAATAATGATAATCATCATTTGTTGCGCTCCCTTTTTTCTTCCAAACCAACAGCTACTTGTCTAATACTTAGTTTAGTATCTGTAAATACTTAAAATGAATAATGGCATTTTCTGCAGCACATTATCACCAATGTCTGTCTCTCATGAGCTAAAACTAAAATAGCAGGAAGGTAGGATACAAAAAAAGAAAAAAAAGCTACATACTCAGTTCTGTTTTAGATATGGTATGGTTTAACTGGTATCATTAACATTCATCATGTGTATTTTCCAAATGAATACTTAAGTATCTCTCCCTATCAGTCCCTTCCTTTGT
>VYYJ01003117.1:0-17844 GCA_021029165.1 Cyphoderus albinus | reverse complement strand
TTCAGTTCAGAGAGCCTTTGGGTGCAGACGTATTTACTGACGAGCTCGTCCTCACTGCCAGCACTAGTAAATTCATAGTAATCCTCATTCTCTCATAGTTGTGTTGCTACATTCTACTGTCTACTCTTGCTACTGTCGTCAACATGACAAACCGTAAGCGAAATGCCACTACCAGCGATAGTGCAGCAGCAGTAAGTGAAGAAGTGCCCGTAGCAAAGAAAGGAAAAATGAGTGCTACTGCTGATAAAAATACTGAGTTGATTCTTAAGTCGATTGCTGAATCAAATAGTGAATTAAAGAGTGAAATCACCAAACTCAAATTAGATCTGAAAGTAAAAGTGGATGCACTCGAAAAGCGCATTGAAAACCTTGAAAATACTCATGAAAATCGTCGGTCTAGAGTTGTCCAGCTTCAAGTGGATCAAGATCAACTTCATTACGAACTGAACAAACTGAACCTTGTCTTACTGAACTGTGACGGGATGGTGAACGAGACAAGTGACTGTCTACTGCAAAAAGTAACGCATGTACTTGAAAAGTTAGTGCCGTTATCTCCGAACGCTATTGTAGCTGTAAACCGAATTGGTAGATCACATGATCGCAAGCGGCCAGTGCTTATCAAGTTCAGTACATTACAACAAAGAAATGCTATTTACTGGAAACGGTTTGATGTGGAAAAGCCAGCTTTGATCATCGATGATGTCCCCTTTGCAATCCGACAAGACCACAGAACATTGAAAAAGATGCTAGAAGCTGAAAAGAATTCCAATCCTGGGTCAAAAGCCAAAATCAACTTTAAGCAGAGGTGCATCTTGAATGGAAAGTCGATTACGTATGTCATACATGGAGAACAGTTTGTGGAAAAAGCTAACCCTGAAGACATTAGTAGACTCTTTCCTGAGAGAAGCCGCCGTCCACAGCAGAATGCATCATCAATGTCATCAAATCACCCGGCTTCATCAGAAGATGTAATGGATGAGAAGACAAACGAAAGCAGATCTGACCCATCTCCATTGGACAGCCAAGAAAAAAGTTGAAGCGAACTCTAATATAATACAGCTCATATGGACTATCAATCGGAAAAAAAAATAATAACTTTGAAATTGTACTGTAACCATTTAATTTAAGCAAATGTAAGAATGTCTAAAGGATGCCTAATGCATCGAATAAGTGAACTCTAGAAGTAAGAAAGCCTATGATGTGTCTAATACTTAAAATTAATATATACAAAATTCTTAGTCTTGTATGTGAAAATAGCGAACTCTAATAAAATACAGCCCATATGGACTCTCAATCGGTAAAACAAATAACTTTGAAATTGTACTGTAAGTTTTTAATTTAAGCAAATGTAAGAATGTCTAAAGGATGCCAAATGCATCGAATAAGTGAATGAACTGAAATTATGTAAATGAGTAAGTGAACTCTAGAAGTAAGAAAGCCTATGATATGTCTGATACTTAAAATTAATATATACAAAATTCTTAGTCTTGTATGTGAATAATAAATTACATGTGTATGAACTTTTGAATGAATTGATAATATGTAAAACTAATCCTGGGGAATAACTTTCCTCTTCGGAGGGCTCCCCTTGTACGAATAAATAAATAAATAAATAATAATTTTCATATATGACGGGAATTTCTATCCGTGTGATAAATTTCAACCCTGGTATATTAAAACCCTGCTGCAAATGTTAGTGAATTCAACTTTTTTGGTTGAAGAAACAAAATCGCTTAGTTCATTATAAAGTACACGTGAGGCAATTACGCAGAGCTTAAGTTTTCACCATGCACGCCTTATTATAAATCTTTGGTTTCATTCCTGGTAATAATTATCCCGCTTTATGAATAGCTTATGAGGTCTGTAAACTTGGAATGAAACATGGAGCTGTGCATCACATCACATCTCACATCACATCACTGTGGCACAAAGACATAATATCTAACTATGACTAGACACAAAATTATGCAAATCGTGTTCTGGTGTTCTGCATGACCTCTGACACCAGGGCATTTCAGGTGCCAACGACGTATCCGTCTGATATATTGCAAGTTATTACCATTATGTATATGTAAATATGTGAGACTAAAATGTACAAAACAGGCTGCCATCCGAGTTACATTTCAGAGGTTCGCCCTTTCTCCTATTACCTTCTCTATATGTCATATCCTATAGACAAATAAAAATGTAGTGACGAATTTTTAATGTTTCAAATTTTTGACATAAGCAAGAAGGTTAGAGTGGGGTGTGTGAAAAAACGATATCTCGGAAATGATTTAGATTGCAGCCAATTATTTTCATAATAACTTGCAAAATATCAGACGAATACGACGGTGACGCCTGAAATACTCGCGTTTGCTTAAGCATATATTTTATATGTTCACAAGAAAGAAATAGTAGTTTTAATAGTAATCTACCCATTTTACTTTTACTCAACTTTCTTGAACAGAAATTAAACCCCGGAACTGGCTCATGTTCTTTTTTCACTCTGTTAATCGGACTTCTGGCCACAACTGAGCTCAGCTCAGTCGTATTTCCTCCGTGGTTGACATGACGGGCTGAGAGGAGACATTGAAAAGGAGAAATTGTGGATTGTTATGATGTTGGCAATGTTAATAGAAATCTCCATAATCAGTATTTATTATTAGCTTGAAACTAGCGAAGGGAGAAAATATTGTGAAAGTGAAAGTTAGCATTCATGTGAAATCATTCATTCATTACAATTGGAAGTTTTTAGACGGTTATTAAATACTATAACCTAATAGGGAAAGTCCAAACAAGATGCCATTAATAATTTATTTTCCTTTGTGCAGCTCAGCTACTCAACTCTCGCACAAACTAACGGCCATTATGTACTACAGTAATCTAATAGTTTGTTGTTGCAAGGCTTCAATTAGCATTGTATCGTATTCTCAACGTTAACTAAACATTAACAAACCCCATCAAATGCAATTCTAAAGTTCTCATTATTGTGTAATGTTGTCGTATCGTCAGTTGCCTCCTTGAAAATAGAGAGTTCAAGGCTTTTAATGGAAATCATGGTTCAGTCAGTTGTTAATGATGTGATGTGATCACATAACATCAATTATTTTCTCCATGTTTGTTTACTCCTCAAATTTCAGCCTTACTTTTAATAAAACGCTTTTTTCAAAGACATTTACAAAAGAACATTGTGGCTGCATCACATCAGCATTTGTTATCGTGCTACATTTTTACACTTTCTACCTCATTTCTGGTAAAGTAAAGTGGTCGCACAATTACAATGCGATATACCTACCCTTCTTAGGTACATCTTAAATTTTCATCAATCCAAAATAAAAATCTTACAAAAGTAAGACTATCTACAAACTCTCACATTTTTCATATATGTAAAGTACATATATCGAGTAGGTAAAAAATGCATTAGTCTTACAGCACGTATCTGCCTTTTCCATTTTTTCTAATATTACGTTAGGCAGTTGTCTTGTTTGTTCGTCAATATTAGCAATAAGTATCTCAGACAAGGGATTTTGTTTACCCAAAAGAAATCTGAGCTGCGCAAAATACCTACCTGAATGGATATTCTCCTGAGAATGAATCATATTTTGCTTGCTTGTTGCTTTCCTTTCAATTTCTGGTGAGACAAAAAAAACACAGCAAGGAAGTTGATTTGTTGATTACCTCCATATATTTTTTTTGTGCGCGCACCTGAACATAGTTAAGTTACGCTACAACAACTCACAGTACAGTAAGTTATCAACATCACAAGAGTAGTCGATTCGTTTGTAATGAGGAAGTTGCAGGCTGAAAGAGCACATTGCTTACTTACATGACATGGGAATATTTCCTTTGCTCTATATTTGCTCTGTATAACGGATGATAGAAAATGAAACTTATACAATGCTGTGTCATAATGAACAGTTACTAAAAATAAAAATAATCATAACATGCATGTGTGCTCCCTCCTTGTATCATGTATGTTGAGTGTGTGCAGTGCACTGTGAGCACGTCTCTTTCTCTCTATACAATTTATTTCCTTGACCATTCTTCCATTCATCTGAGCTCCAGCTCTAATTTACAGCCCATTCATTGAACAGTAAAAAGGAAGGATTCGCTTGTCCCAGTAGTTTCTGGCACTGGAACTGCTTTGGTCACCATCTGTCACCAATTTTTATGTAGTATTTCTCTCTCTCAAACTTTCACCATGTCTGTCTATCTTTGTGTCGATGTGCCAGAGAAATATGTTCTTGTCTGTGTTGCATTTGAAGCGCTATTATGAAGCTGAGCTGATTTGTAGACAGGCATCCTTCATTTTCAAGGCGATTCTTTATGCGAACACGGCACACGTAATGTACGCGTGTGTGTCTACATTCAATGAGAAACATTTCATTTCCTGTTTATGAAAGATGCTTTCTCTTCACTTAGATATTTTTATTTTATATAAATGAACTCTCTTTTCTCTGCTGTCTCCATCTCCTCGGTAGGCTGTCAGTCATGCTTTGCATTTCGACAAACAAGATAAAAATATTATGTTCATGTTGATACACTTTTTATGCTATATTGTGTCGGATAGAACCTGTCAATATCAATAAAAGAACCGAAGGTAGAAAAAATTATAATCACGGGGAATGGAGCGGTGAGCGGATACTGATGTGAGTGAGTAGTGCTAGTGAGTAATGAGCACCGAGAATTTGTGTGCACAACTCTTCATGCCTAAGACTGCTAGCGGCAAATAAGTGATGCTGCGACGACAATGATAAGCTTGGAGACGGAGGATGGGAAAGCGAGAGAAAAATATCTCCATTTTGCTGCGCCTACTAACAGTCGATTTCCTGTCCTCGTCTCTCGGTAGCAACTATACGGCTAGCTAATAACGAACGAAACTATAATGAATTTTCCCCTATCACATTCCGGGCTTCAAAGAGAAAAAAAGCAAAAAAGAGAAAAACCGTTGATGGATAGACGAGATGTGATGAAGATCTTCTAAAATATATCATCAGTGGGCGAGCAAAGCAGCTGGATATCTCGTCATTGATATAGAATGACATTTTATTTTCACAGATGATTCACGATGTGGGCAGAAATAATTAATTATTTGCATGTGCCCATGCCCAAAATCTCTCGCTTTACCTTGGGTGCACATTCACTGCGACTGTGTTTAGCTACAGGGATTTATTCCGTCAACAGCGTACTTAGTAAGGCGTCAAAAACGATCGATGTTGATGGATAATGAATTAAGTGAACATATTTGGCAGATAACAGATCTGCATATAAATTAGTTGAATTTGATGTGAATTAAATTTATTTATAGATGCAAACGGAAATGTGGATCCGGAAGCACCGCCGGCCAACTATGGCCGGAGACGAAGCCGAGCCGTCCTTTATCAGCTTTCAGGACATTATACAAAAGACAACAGGAGAAAATCCAAGTTAAAACTCAATAACGTAAGTTTTATATAACTGGTTTGTCAATCATAATAAAATCAACCTTCAATTTAATCTTCAAAACAAAAACGAAGAAACTACGCCACGTCTACTATAAATCCGTCTGCCTGTGGAAAGTAATTTGGAAAGTTTTAAGTCGGCAAACATTTCGATTGCCAGGAGGAAAGGAAATGTCTTGTGAAAAATGGGCTTTTAAAATTTTAATGAGAAACTTCTCTTACGAATTTTCGGTAGAGTGAAGATTCAACAATGAATTTCATCCAAAAACTTGTTGAAAATTTTCTAGGGGGCTTCAGGGCAAAATTTTTGTTTCATTTCCTTTTCATTCGATTAGAACTTAAATGAACAAATTGTACGTAGCTGAAAAATCTGTATCCAGTATTAAATCATTTGTTCTCTGCTAATTGCAAATGGAAATTGAAGGGTGACACGCTGAAGATGATTTGTGCAGACTTTGGAGAGTGAAATGATGATGATGATGGCAATAATAGAGCATGAAATGTGAATCATGGGAAAAAGGTTATAATTTTGCGTGTTACCTACGCCAAGCATACTTATGTAGAAGTTTGGCATTTTCCTGGACCCATTAACCCTTTCCATTCTTTTAATGTGTGCGTCCTTTCCCCTAAATGTCTCTTTCGTATGGAGATGGAGTGATTTTATGTCTCTTTGTTCATTTCCATTCATCCGTCCAGCCTCTTTACTTTTTGTGTTATTTTCACTCTTTTATTATTCCCCTGAAAGTCACAGTCACAGACACTCACCAAATGAAAATGATAAAAACTGAGTGAGTTGATCAGTTTTTGACTGTCCCAATATGACTCACATGCATTACTAGAATTATTAATTGCGCAAGAGATGTTTTGTCTAGATATGTTTCAATTTCTACATTTTCATTATCTTTTTACCAGACGCTTTTACAGCCCACGGAAGCTCCCCTGCCCGAATATAAAACTGCCGCAATTGAGAAATCCAGATTTGTTTTGACACATTATGGGGTTTTCAAGACCTGCTGGGATTGGCTCATTCTCGTGGCTACGATTTATGTCGCCATCATGGTTCCATACAATGCCGCCTTTCGGACACGCAGCACCGGCGACAGTCAACCTCCTGTACCGGATGTTGTCGTCGAAATGTTGTTCATCATTGGTACGGATCCATTTAAAATAAATTAATACATTTCCTGTCCTATTTGTATTTTAACTCCTCTCCCATTGTCCAACCAAATGTCAACTGTATTGTAACATTTTGCAGATTTTAAATCTGTGAAGCTAAACATTTACCTCACCCACCCTTTCCATTTCCCCAGCTGTGCGTGACGCCACAGATTTGAGTTAACTGCTCGTATAAAATAAGATTCACCTGGTTAGAAACGAAGCAGCGTTATTTAGCTCGAGAGACACGCTACTTGTGTCTGTACTGCGAAAACAATTTAGGTAAACACGATGTCTCTGTCACTCGGAAAGAATCCTGTGAGCATCAATTCCTTTATTTATCCAAAAGTGGAGATTGGAGATAGGGACGCTCAAGGGCACATTATAATGATTCGTCGAGCAATGAGTTCCTGCTTTATATCACCATCAGATTTTTTATTCATTTCGTTTTGCTCGATTCATCTGGCTCTGGCTCTGGCTCCTTCCTACTTTCTCTTTGCTTTTTTTTCATCTTATCGTTTAACAACAACGACAAACATTCTCGGGCAATTCGATATTCTGTACAGAGACGAGAGTGAGAAGAGACTCAAGCAACTCAGAACACTCAGAATCAGACTCCAACTTCTCCATAAAAATCATCAACTTTACATTCAATCTAGGTAGATTTCCCCCAAGATTAGTTTTTTTTCCTGTTGCTCGTGTGCAGGTTTTGTGTCTCCATTTTTATTCTATTCCAATTACCCGTTTTTACTCCAGCAATCTAAATCTTAAGTTTATTATGGGGAAAGCAGTTGAGTTGATCACTGCTGTGGCTGTGTGTAGCTGTGAATAAGATAACCAATGTGTACACACATTATGTACAAATAAAAACATCTCATCTCCACGAGGCAGCATACACCAATGAACCGAAAATGAGAAAGAAATTGAACCTTGTTTATTATTCGGATGACATGTGCATAAATTGGGTAGATACTCGTGGAGTGGAGAACCCCTGTAGAATGAATTTTATCTACCTAGTGACAAGGCAAGGTGTACAGTCATGGCACACACGTAGGCGTTTCTTCTGTAAACAAGAACGTTGTTCGGTCATGGTTAGTAAATTTCTGTCTGCATCTCTAGGTATGTGTACTTAGGCTAGAATTTTCTAATTAGCTGCGAAAAATTCTCTAAGGACAAAAACAGACGGAGCAGAGAAGAGAAACCGGAAACTCCCTTGTGACACGGGCTAACTACACACACACGTACAAAAGCAGTGGCGTTTGTTCGAAGGTGTTAGTTAATTTTATTTAAATTTTTGCGTGTGGAGATGCCAAGCTGGATTTAAGGCATTTGAAACTGAATGTGGCAATTGGCTTGAAATTGAGCAAGACCATGATGTGGCGTGATTGAAAGTGAAATACAATTTATTCTATATAATTTGATTTACTACAATGTCCGTCCTTACAGGGAAACGGAATTTCAGCGAAATATGTTCCAGCGAATTAATGATTGTACCCAAAAAGACGCAATGTCGATAATTTCAGGGGAGAATTTTTCAGTGGTTTGCCAATGATTATGAAACAGTTTGGTAAAAACTGGCTGATTTTTATGGTCTGTGGGGTTTTATGGTCCCTTCATTTCCCGAAAAATCAAAATTATACCACCTCAGCTTTATTCTTTTGGCTATTCTGATTCTGATTGGGATGTGAATATATCTCTTATAGGTATTCAAAAATATACATCAAGGAAAAAAATTCCCCGCTCCATTCATGTGTGCTCTCTCCCTAGAGTTCCAGTTTTTTCACCTTGAATATGCAAAATGATGACTGCGTATGTATCTTATCTCGGCTAAAATATGAAAATAACTCCATTCTCTGGCTCCCTACACGTGTCTCTTTATCTGAAATGAGATCTATGCAAGCAGCAAAGCAAAGTAGAGAAAAAGTGAAAGAGATCGGAGAGATGAGATTCCTCTATGGATTAAAATACAGACTCCCTCCTGCTCCGTGCCGCAATATTTGCAAATTTTACCTGAAACCTGCCTCCGCTCTTCTACCTCCATACCACTTCAGATAAGCCTCTTGTCTTGCACACATGAACACGACATCAGCAGAGGCAGCAGGAACGGCGTAGATGACGACGACTATGATATTATGACAACGTCTGTATTTGGCTCGTTGTTTTTCTCGCTGTGTTTTTGGAAGTTACTTTTACGACACGTCACACGGGAGAATGAGAAGAACAAGACAAAGGATGTTAGAAGGATGCGAGAAATAGCGTAATAATAATTTAAATAGTTTTCCCTAGAAAAGTATCCCACTACCTTTTCGAGATGAGAAATGCGAATTTAATTAATTTGTCTTGCTCAGCAAGGCGGATTCAGCCATGCATAATTTTATCTTGTTTTCAATCAAGGTTAAGATCTAAGAACAGAAGCTTTCCCTGCTTTCACTTTGCTCAACTAGTGCAAAATAAAAGATTTGAAAAACAACAAAATAAGTATTACTGTGTATTTTTTAAATGTTTTATTTAATGCTCCTCCTCCCAAAATATAATATCCCCTGAGTTAGGAATTAGGACTCAAGATCAAACCTATAGCGAGAACGTTTGCCCCGCAAAAGAGAACAACTGGAAGAAAGAAGGATAAACAATTTTCCTCGTTGTTATGATGTTGTCTATCTTTAAATATTTGATTCTGTCCTTTGATGTGGAAGGTTTAGTAGGTCACTGGATTTACACTAGCTTAGTTTGCTCACTCCGTCTCCGTAATAATATGACTGTGTAACACAAAGATACGTTCTTCTGTTAGGTGGTCCAGTGTTTTTAAGCAAATGTTGACACAAAAGAGCTTCGTTCTCTGTCGATGTGTGTATGTGTGTGTCCGTTGGTATTGTTTGTATCCAGATTAAACCCAGAATCCTTTTCCTTTCTCATTCATTAAGATTTCAGTAATGCGTGTTGTGTGTGCTCTCTTCTAATTATTATTCATCTTCCTCACTCAACAGATATAGGTCTCCACTTCCGCACCACGTTTGTAAACATGAAAGGAGAAGTCGTGTCCAACCCGAAAGTAATATCCTTGCACTATGTCAAAGGCTGGTTTATCGTGGACCTATTAGCTGCATTACCTTTTGATCTCTTCCAGACTGCAAACATTCTGCCTAATCTTGCCTCGGTAAGTTAAGTACCTCCCAGAGAAAATGTTTCTAAATACTCCGTGTAATCTACACTCTGCTACAAGTCAAGTCATATCGTTTACAGCAAGTTACAAACGGCTTAACATTTATTTTTACTAGCTACATACGTAACGTAAACAGCCAGAAGTAACGTCTAAATAATTTGTTTCTGTCGGTCGTTCGTCGTTGAGTAAATGTACTGTAAAGTAGGAGGAAAAGATGACAAAAGTGGCTGTAGCAGTTGTTCAGTCAGACCGATAAAAATAAACTCAGTCGAGACAAGGAAAGGATGTGACAACAATTGGAAATGGGAAATGTTTTAAGCCGGAATTTACCATTTTCAAAACCCCGACTTTTTTAAAAGAATGTATTTATTTGCTGACCTTTTTCTACCAGTCTGGATTTTTCCAGTCTTGGTGGGATTTTTGTTTTCAATCGTATCCTTGACTTGAGAACTGTCATGTCAAAGTAAGAGTTTTTGTCTATATATAGTATTGACTGACACAGAGTATTATGTTTGTCTCACGTAGGAGTCTCAGACCTCTTCAATCCATTTGTTGAAACTGACGCGACTCCTCCGATTGGCACGTCTTCTCCAGAAAATGGATCGCTACTCGCAGTTCTCCGCGGCAATTTTGTCACTCTTGATGCTCTGCTTTTCCCTGGCCGCCCACTGGCTTGCATGCATTTGGTTTGTGATCGCCGACAGGGAGGTGGACGGAAATGGTAAGTGAAAAGTGAAAATAAGCCACGATAAAATGAAAAAGAAGAAAGAAAAACTTTCACGAACAAAAGAGTAAAAAACTCTGTTGAAATGAATCAATGATCGACACGGAGCGGAAGAGCAGCACTGAGAACGCTTCTATATATTAATTAAGTTAAACTTTTCATGATAGAACGCAACAATCGCAACAATGGAGATTTTTCATGCATGAACAAAATGCCATGTTCCGATGTAATTCATAACATTTTCCATCTATTCAGGTTGGATCCACGGTTTAGCAGAGAAGCTGGAAATTACAGTAGGAAATGTTTCGAACGCGGATAAATATGCAACCGCTTTATACTTCACATGCTCCAGTTTGACATCCGTGGGATTCGGAAATGTGTCTGCGAACACATTCGCTGAAAAGATTTTCTCCATTTTGATGATGCTCGTTGGAGGTAAGTAACCGAATAAGGTAGAATGTGATAATGGAAATAAAATAAAATAAAGCCAAGAGGAAAGATAAAGGGATTTTTGTGGTACGTTAAGATAAGACAAGATCAAGAAAGAAAAGAAAGATCAAAAACCTTTCCTTTACTTTTACATGCAGTAACAACTGTACCTGTACATTTTTGCAACTACCAAACTAAAAAAAAAAACTTTATATCTGGTCCGTTTGAGGTTATTTCCTCTCACCAAAGAGAATTTTTTCTCCTTTGTGTGGAACGGTGTCTGTCTAAAAAGTAACTTAACCAAAGGATTTTTGTTTCTTTTTATATTTTTCCTCTCCCGTGGACCACCTACAACGCAGCTCTGATGCACGCCATGGTTTTTGGAAATGGTGAGTTTCATTTCATTTCATTTTCAAACAACATCAATCTTTATTACCTGATTCGTCTTTCTTTACTTCATTGTAAAGCAAGCACAATGTAATTTTTACTGCTTATTATTTGCACTGCAATCAATATCAATCGATAAAAATTGAACCGATTGTTTACTTAATGTTCTTTCACAGTAACGGCCATTGTCCAGAGGATGTACGCGCGGCGATCTCAGTACCAGAGTAAATTCCGTGATCTCAAAGATTTCCTCAAACTCCACCAGATCCCCAAAGACTTGAAACAAAGGGTTGAAGATTATTTCCAGACTATGTGGGCGCTAAACCATGGGATCGATCCTCATGAGGTAACAAGCGGCCCAACACAAATAATATAAAGTATTCTTTGTTTACCTGAGGTGGTCTTGATCTGGTGCATTGTAATTTGGATTGGGTTGTCGATGTGGAAGGCCATTGTTTTCACTGTTTGTTCTGTTTATATGGTCTTTCAAAACCACATCACAAAACATTGAAATTGAAATCATCCCACATCAAATAGTATATCAATAATATTGGATCGTATCTTGTTTCACGTGTAGTAAAAAAACCTCAGCCAAAACCAAATTTAATTAATGGCTGATGTGTTCTGCTTGAAACTAAAAGCTAATGTATACCAGAGAGGCAAAATTACCCGTGTCAATTTACAATGCAATTTACCCACGCAATTTCTAATTTTTGTTTCACAATACCCCCCGATAAAGTTAAAGATAACAATAAAGTTTCTACTTGTAGTTTGATTTACCCACCCACGTATTATTATTAACTTTACTTGTCCTAATTTTTGTTCGTTTGACTTTTACCTCCAAATATAAATTGTATACCTGCAGCTACAGTTTTTCTTTCTGGAAATCATCTTTTTGGTCAAAATTGGTTAATTATCTAGGAAATTCCCAAGACAGGAAAATTCGTTTCCTATTTCTCAGCTCGTAATAGTCATAATGCTTAACCAGTTTATTTCCTCCTACACATTTTTAACATGCCACCCATTGATACATTTTCACATGGCAAATTAATCATTTTCTTGGACGGTTTCTTTGAATAAATAGAGAAGAATAAATTTGTTATTGAAAAGGAGGGGGATGTGGGGAGACGTATACCTACACCAATAAATGCTTGAGATTGAGTTTCAAGAAATTGTTGAATTCTTATAAATTTTTCTAGACTCTGAAAGAATTTCCTGAGGAGCTCCGCGGAGATGTGTCAATGCATCTCCACAAAGAAATCCTCTCCCTACCGATTTTCGAACCAGCCTGTCATGGTTGCCTCAAACTGCTCTCGCTGCACATTCGAACGGCGTTCTGTGCACCGGGAGAGTATCTCGTCCACAAAGGAGATGCCCTTCATTACATCTACTACCTGTCGAATGGCTCGATGGAAGTTGTTCAGTGCAACATGGTTGTTGCTATTCTCGGTATGCTATTAATAGTATTTAATTGAAAAATCATATTTTTTGTGAGCATCATCGGCTACGTAATGTTCCAAGTTTATAACAAAAACTGAATTTTATTCTATTTTCAGGGAAAGGAGATTTAGTTGGCTCTGACATATCGCAACAAGTAAAATTTTACTTTCCTTTAACATGCACTTTTATTCAGTGCCTATATTAAACAGCACAAAATAATCTGCTTTTGAAGTATTTCACCTTTACAATTACTATGCAAATTATTCCCCTCAACTTAAAAAATATTAAAAATCCATACAGTCGCATTACCCTTATCTCATAATATGCATTTAGATACATTTCCTAATTACAAATACCTTTATTCGGGTTTTGTTAATTTTAGATGACTGCTGGATGTGAAGTGATTGTCAAGAGCAGATGTGACGGTTAGTCAAATTGATATACAATATTTAGTAAACTTATCGTCAAAACTGGTGTACTAATACAAAAAATATTTCAGTAACTAACACTAGATTATTCAATCAATCAAATTTACTTACAGTGCGCGCTCTCACCTACTGTGATCTCAAAAGCATCTACATTCCCGGCCTCGTCGAAGTCCTTCGGCTCTATCCAGAGTTTCAAATTGAGTTCCAGAACGATATTCAGCATGACCTCACCTACAACTTACGTGAAGGGTACCTGAATCAATCAATCAACTATAATTGAATTAAAACGATTTCCCTTTCCTTGATAAATTGCTCATGGGGATAAACGATATTTTTTTTAGCTATGAGGCAGAATCCACTGAATCGGAGAATGGTCACGGTGCACAGCCATCTCTCACTTTGCCTTCAATTAGTGAAGACGACGAGGTAGACGAGGACGATGATGGACAGAGGCTTCTAACGACCAGGTATTTTTTAATAGATTCGTTCTCTTTTAACTAACTGGAATGACCACTAATTGTATTGCATTGCGTAATTCCCTGGGAGTTTGTTCTGCATGATTTTTTCAAAACTGGCCACAACTGAATTAAATAACTCTGTAATCTGTATATTGAATAACACTGTAAACGTATCACCCATTATTTTTGTAGCTCTTCTCTCTTTCCCAATTTTTGTTTAAAAATTCAATTTACAATCTTTATAAAACGTAGATCTGAAGATAGTCGTTCGTTCAGCAGTAAATCGCCCCTTCTCTCTAGGGACAACGGGACCAGCAAACGATCTCTTTCCGAGTGTGGAGATGCATCCACCATGGAAATCCAGGCGGAACTCATGACATTGGCACAGGAGATGAGGAGTTTGGTGAAAAATCTAGAGAAAAATACGAAATCAACGACCACACAGACGGAAAATGTGTCCACCTCCGCGTGGGTCTCGAGTCCTTCCATTATTTAAAAGCAAATGCAAAAGTAGGGGAAAATGCAAGAGTAAGCACAAAAACGCAAAAGTTCGCAGAAGTTAGGATTTTTTCTCAACGCAGCATTTTGTAAAAGAAAAATTGGACACAATCTAAACTTACTTAGTCGGCTGTCGTACTTTAATGATAAGTTAAATCAACTTCCAGAGTCCACCCGTATACACACATCTTGAATCAATGAGCAGAGTGCACAATTTTTGGAGCATGAACGAACAAAAATATTACCTACTCTAAAAACAATTTGAAATTTGAATCAATTTAAGAAATTCTTGTGTACCCATTGATTTATTAATGTGGCCACATGAACTTTCCATCGACCTACTACTATCTACTTATATATATACCAAACATTTATGTATAAAATTGCCGTAATCATTTCACAAATACTGCCTTCGAATCTTCAATCTTGAATTACTCGCAAGAAATCTATTGACAAGAAGATAACCGTCTATATTTCCACACAAAGAATTTAATTTAATTTAAAGTGTTTAAACAATGATGAAATGATAATGATAATCGCGATTAAATATGAATAATTATTTTTAATGGTACGATATTTATTTAATAATACTTATTGTGTACGTCATGATTATATTGTGTCATGTTAAGCATGTGTAGATAGTTATTAAATGAAGTATAATTGAGAAGGATAAGGCAGTTCTGCAAAAAAATAAAATAGCTTTTAATTACCTAATTATCATTTGTCTGTGATTAGGAGTCTTTTTCATGGCAATCAAGATCAACCATTAATGCATTGCATTCTTCCTGGAAGTGAGATGTGCAAAACAATTATGATACTGATACGACGTATCGAAGAGTGAATGTTTAACAGTCCACAATAAGGTTAATTAATTAATACACCTATTATTAACTAGTTGAGGGTAATGTTATATGGTATGGGGTTATGCAATTGGTAACTGAATGCATATTTTCTTTTTGAAAATCCATTTAATGACTAATCTAACCTTTACTCATATTACTATTAAATACTAAATTAAGTATAATAAAATAAGTAACTAACAACTATCTCCTATTGTAATTATACTATACTTACTTATAATCAATTAAACTGACTAACCCAAATCATTGAAATCAATAAATAAGTAATTTTGAAAGCTCACTTTAGGAATCACAGAGGAAAAGCGAACGTATTTTTTGTACGGAGTACCTGAGAAAAACATTTGAATTCATTTTGAAACTAGTGCCGCTTCAAAATACATTTTGGTTCTTTGAATTAAATCAACGTAATTTCATTTGTAAAAGGTTTTGTTTCTCAAGCAAATGATTCCAGGAAAACAGCTAATTAAAAGAGGTAAAAAACTATTGATATTTGGTATAAACACGCAAATAAATTCACATATTGTTTTCAGACATCTCAATTTACCCCTGGTTCTTGACTTTGATCATTAGTATCAGATTCGGTTTCAGTCCTACCCACACCATATTTTTGCGTGTCTGTTTCTGCCTCCATCGGCAACTATTCAAGTGAAAATGTGCAATTTAATTAGCGGAAAGAAAATAAGAGAAAATGTGCGTGGGTCGAACAATGAGACCATCATAATGTTATATTATTATGTTATATGAACTAAAATGCTAATATCCTATTCATAATAAAAACTTTAAATAATTGTAAAAGCACTGAATGAAATATGAGATCAATAAATAAAGTGAAATTGAAATTGTGGGTTTGTGTATTCATTTTATTGTGTGTATTTTTTGTTTTATTAAATTAAAGGGAAAAAATGAATCAACAAAAAAGGATCTATGGGCTAAACATGCGACGTCAATGAAATAATAGTATTTATTTTCACAAGAATCAATTAGTTTATTCACAAATTCAGAGTGGTTAATAACCTTTATTCTTGTATGTTCAAATTAAAACATCACTTTTCACAAATTGCATTTTTCAACAATTATTATTAAAACATCAAAAGAAAGGTTTTTTAAACACGAATGAGGCAGATTTTTGTTTGTAAATACGAGCAAACTGCGTATTAATATTAATCATGCATGAAATAAAAGAGACGCCACAAGATAAATAAATTAATGTATCCGTAATAAAATGAATTTTCTCCAGAATACCACGAAAGATTGGGTCCGGATTTTATTTAGAATAAAGTCACAATAACACTTGTATTCATTTTTGGCCACATTTTTGCAGCATCTCCTAGAAAAGCAAAACCTATGATGTTTTTGTTTGATGTGATGTGATGCGATGATGATGGATATACATACTTGAGGCTCGAGTTGTTACACAAGATGAAAACAAAGGTGAAAGTGCACCGCAAGGTGAAGCTTGTTTTTTTGAGAGTTGTTTAAGCTGAGCTGAGTTGACTGAGTGGCATGAAATGAAAAAGATACTCATAGAAATGCTATTTAATCCTCTTCTCCTGGATAGGGTCCAGCCATAAGCTTCTTAAGGAAAACTGGAAAGTGAAAGTAAGACAACAAATATGATATAATCATTGATTAGAATTATTTTTGGAACTATACTGCACCAATGACATGACATGAAAGAAAGCCCCTTCCTTTATTTGTGTCCAAATGATCTAAAGTAGTTCACATTGTTAGTGTATATAAGGCTGGAATTTATACAGTCACAATTGAGGTTTTTCATTTTCCATGTAAAACATCATGGCAAACACAAACCCACGGCCATGAGTAATGGTAAAACCATATTATTGTGGTCCATTTGATCAACACAGGACAATACGTTACTGTAACTGACGATGAAATGCGCTCAAATGTTAAGCACAGATTGACTCGAGCTTATTTTTTAATTGTTCAACAAAGATAAATTGATAAGGGTTTCCCTTCTTATCTTTTAATTTCGCCATCCTAAATCGCGTAAGTCCTTCAGTTCTTGCCAATGGCAAAAATGGTCAAGTTAATTTTCACTACCGATGAGTTTTGCCATTTTACCATGCCGGATTTCAAACATGGTTTTCAATGTAAAAGTATATTTTCCACACTGACGAAAAGTATAATCAGTTACCGGAATAGGTAGTAAGTCCCTCGTCATCCGCCGGTTCTGCGCATTCATTCACAATTTCATCAACTTCCTCAGATTCGAGTTTCTCGCCTTGAAAAAATAAAAAATAATTTATCCATGGGTCTTTGAAAAATTTCCATTAGATAAAATAAAAATTGAATCATAATACCAAGACTCCCGAGAATGTGTTTCAACTCGTCATAGTACATCTGACCATTATCGTTTTTGTCATACAACTTCAGAACCTCTTTGAAGTCCTCGACGTTGCCCACATCCTTGTCCTTTTTGCATTGGGAGTAGATGGGAAGAAACTCGTCAGCTTTCAACTTTTTCTGACCTGAAAAAATAGAGTTACCTGTGTTATGTAGGTTAATTGCAATTTTAATTGTTCCGTGTCATATAGTGTCTGACCCACCTCTCTTTTTCACACCGCCCAGCTTCTCAACAAACTTTTCCGTTGGAACTAGAGTCAGAGCTCGGAGGCAACTTCCGATGTCAGCAGCATCCACTGTCCCATTTCCTTCGAAGTCATAAATTGAGAAAACGAATTTCGCCTCTGCAGAAGTAAACGAACAATTTAGTAATAAAAATTTATATTCAATTCTTCACACTGACTTTTTTTCTCACTTTCAATATCTCTAGCGCTCAGATCCGAAGCCTGGAATAAAAATCAACAAAGGAGACCAATAAATTTTAACAATGCTTTCTTGCGGGACACCTTTCTGATTTT
>VYYJ01003116.1:0-17847 GCA_021029165.1 Cyphoderus albinus | reverse complement strand
TGTGTGTGTACCTGTTTTAGAACAATTAAGAAAATAATTACTGCAATTATTCACAGGGGATGATCCTCCCCCAACACAAGCTGCTTTTTTTTTATTTTATGAGCGACTTAATGTCATGTCATTCTATTGTATTGTCATCAGTCATCATGCTAATTGTGGGTGTGTTTTAATTATTTTGCAAGTTAAACTTAAATATTTATGTAGACAAACAAAAATAAGTTGAAATTAAGTTCCTCTTTTACAAGCAAACAAGGAAACAGTACAAAACTGAACTAAACCTGAACACGAAAAGATGCGTGCAAGACAAAGGGTGCAATATGCATTTCCTTCCATTTTGTCGATTGCGTGATTAGGTATCAATTTCATTCCTGTTATGTCATAATAGAATGGCAAGTTAAACTACTGATAGTTAAATGTTATATAATTAATAATTAGTTATAATATTTAAAGTCTCATATAAATCAGGATGATATGGGTAGATACCACTACATAAGATTGATGGTTCACAGTTGATGATGAAGTGATTTTTATTTTACTACGGAGGCAAAATGTCTGGCCGAGCCTGAATTACTTTATAATAACTTTTAATTGAAAAGTCATTTTATAGATAGTCATTTCAGTTTAGCCTCATTTAGTTAATTTTCACACCATTTTAACATAGTTAAAGAAAACTTATAAATTAGAATTGATTAACTTTGTTTACTTTACCAGAAGCAAACTATAAAAAGGAAGATTTACGCTTATCTTCATCTTCAGCAGACATTTAAATTGCTCTCACATAAACATAGTTTCTTTCTTATATAAGCATATAAAATTACTTGCTACACAAAAGATTGAGAATCACCGGCTCATCATAGTACGTAAGTAAATAATGTGAATTTGGAAGCATGAATCTCATTCCCATCACATTCATCAGAGATGTAATTAAGACAGGCGGCTTAGTAATACTTAACTAAAGTGAAGCAGGATTCTTGCTAACTAAACACAGACACAACAAACTACAAAGTGTACCGTGCTATAAATTATTTCGAATTGACTGACTCAGACTGATATGAGTGATCATGAACGATGATCATTGATTATGTTTAATGGTATCCAATTCCATGTCTAAAAGCCAAAGAACTCAATTTTTAATTTTTAATACAGTTAATTTAGTACTAGTGCACTTCCACGCACAATCAAAGGTACACATCGGAATTTGAGCGGCTTTTGTTCATGTTCACGTTGATGTTGATATTCATTCATTTTTATAGTGTGTACCAGAAATGTGTTATCATTATCATTATGATTATCATCATATGTCATGTTATAAACATTTTTAGCAAGTTGTCAACTATAATAATACAATTCAATTACACCGCATTGCAATGTCTCAGCTGAATCATGAATCACACGTAAGAACGAAGCATTAAATTTATTTACACTTATCTATCTACTCCACACGGATTCATGCTTTGGATTTGAAGAACGTTTGTTAAAAATATGATAACGAGAATTGTTATTATTATGTAATCATTTTAGTCGGGTCTATCATTTCATAGGAATAATAATCAGAGAAGCAAAAATAAAATTAAGACCACCACGACACACACGCAGGCGCAGGGACATGAAGGGACCATGAGTTGACAGGTACCGCCACCACCGCCGTTACTCGCTACACTGCAGCAGCAGGATTATTATAACTTGACAAAGCATAATGTCATGCCATGTCTGCGAATAAAAATTTTCAGTTTCATTTTTTTATAACTAAAATGCAAACAAAGTCGTCTATTCTTATGTAGGTATTTATGTACATATCCGCAAAAAGAATGGAATCATTGCGTTATGTCATCATTAAAGTCGTCATCAAAACATCATCATATTCATAATAACATGGCAGAAGAGGAATGCTGAATAATAATGAGTCACAGGTTTCTCGTAATACCGTCTTAATAAGTTTATCTCATATTGCCCCAAAGTAAAGGATTCGGCTTGTCTTAACTTTTTTTTAAATAAATGACAGAAAGAAAATGTTATTTGTGTAATGCATTTTCCGATAACAGTTTGAAATTAGTATACAATTGACCTGACTTGACTTCATTCGCTAATATTGTTTCAAAGGTGTATGGTAATATGTAGATGCCTACGTTTAGATCACGGAATCGCGCATCCATTGACACCTTCCATTGCAGCGATTAGCATCATTATTTTTTTATTGTCTTAGCCAAGTAAAAATAATCAAGTGTATGAATTTGTTAGCTTTTAATATTGGACTTTTGCTTTTGTTTCTAAAAAAGTAAAGGAAAGTTGATTTAAAATTTGGAATGAGAACTGTGAACTTTTGAGCGCTGCTTTTGTCTAAATGCACGTTTGCAATCTAAATTGAAGCGAAAATCATGACAAACCTATGATAATAAATAGTACTCGTTACATAATGGAATTATTAAAATATTATGCAGCGATCACGGTGATGCGATATGATGTGATAGTAGTGACTGGCTTTACCTATTTCGTGACTAAAATTGTGTTCAATTCGAAACATGCACCTTAATTCGAATCTACTGAGCAATTGTAAAGGATCGACTTAACTCTAAATCTCACTATCAGAGTGAAATAAAAAAAACAAGTGTATTTTTGGGCCTAAATGTTCGATCTCTGTGACTCGAACAATCGATAAGGTGACAGAGAAAAACAAAGAGAGGAAAACGCTTTAAAACTTGTTCCAATTTGCACATAGATTTGAGACTACCAATTTCATGTCAAGTGGCTTAAATATTGTTATTGAGGAGATTGATTAATTTTTTTACTCATTGTCAGTAAATACTATGTCAATAATTTATTGTGCAGTTAAGTCAATGAACAAAATTGAAAAAGGTAGAAAAAGAAATTCTCTTTGTTCAGTGTAAATACCTTTACAACTTTATTACTCTGTCTGTACAGAATGAATGTTTTGACAATTAAATATTAAAATAATTAGTGCCATAATATTTTATTTCACATTGAGCAATGACAATGAATGACAAAGGCCACTCGAAATGTAACAATACCCCACGGAGACTTAAAGTTTGTCGAGCAATGTTTAGATTGAGACAGTTTTATGAATGATCTGAAATAAATGATTGCACATTCCCTTCCCCTTTGCACTTGCACCCATGATGAGAATGAGAAACGAGAGAAAAGTAGAGATTTTAAGTATTTTCAACTTACTCTTGATATTTTATTTCACAACGTTTTTACTTTTGTTTTGTTTTCTTACACACGAGCGACACACACCCTGGGTTGTACCAGTCTCTCATTCAATGATAGTTTTTTTTCAAAAAAATCTTTATGATTTAACTCGTTTACTTACGTAACTTCGTCGTATGGAATGGAAATACATAACTAATCTAAAAGGAATGAAAATCTCGCTGTTGAAAAAGTTAACCCAAATTTTTCAACATCTCTGTAAGTAAGGTAAGGTAATTACATCCAGCTCTTTCTCTCTGCTTCGCCTGTCTGCTGTCTGTGCGAATTCAATAATTAAGGATTAAACGGGTAATTTATGGTGATTTGATTGTGGAAATGTTACGTATTTGTAGATTAGAATAGACACAGATTGGCTTTGGCCTTAATGACACTTTACGTACATGCACATAAGTAGATGTATCAAATCAACATGATTATTCTAATATTGTTTGTTCCTCAGTGAGATTTCCACTGACTGAACTGAGACTGCGAGTTGAAGTTGAAGTTGAGTGAGCCATTTTAAATGTCAGTTTGGTAGTAGTTACAAAGAAAATTGCTTTTGGTGACGAAAGAAGTTTTTTTTCTTTGACAGACAGAATTTCTATTTTTTGTAAATACAAAAAAGAGCCGTTGTTGTATGTATGTGTGTAATAAAGCTAATTTGTATTTAGGGTTTGATGAAATTGTAAAAGCAGAACTTGACATTAGCCAAATTAAAGTAACCGTAAATTACCCAACAGGCGAAATGCCGCAGATCTGACTTTGCTTGACTTGTCACTTGGTAGACTAGCGAAACTGAGCTTCAATTTTTCTTACCACCACCGAAAGTGACAATTTTCGTAGGTCACGGATAAATAAAGTGTGATAATAAAATGCATTTCTGCCCATTGTTTAATACAAAGACTGAGGTCTCCCGAGGGAAAATAAAAATTCCGCATTCATTTTCGAAGCCAATGAAAATGTGATGACAGAATAAGTGCAACGATAAAGATCGGTGAATATCTACCAACTAACCAAGGGAAACTCGACTTGATTGCACTATTTAATGTATGTACATAACGTGACGGCAGCGAAATGATTTCACACCTAGATTACAATCAGAATACAATGCTTGCTCCAAAAATTAAGTTTCAACTTATTTAGTTTACCTTGGTTCACACACTTTATCCAATTCCTTCCTGCGACCTTGCTTCCTTTTGTTTTCTTTCCTTTATTTAGGCACTTTGAAAGCCAGAAGCAATCAAATGAATTATAATGATAGATAAAAATGAAAATTGGAGCACGAACACCTACGTATGTATTTAAGTTTAAGTAAAAATAAAAAAATCGTGCTAAAAAGGTTAATTTATTGGTTAGGTAATAACAATTATTAAATAATGACCATACAAATCATGACTGCACAATAATTTGTGTCCGTGTTGGTTTTTCTTGAAATTTTCTTACATTTAGATAAATTATCAAAAAGTGAATGGTAAATCATGTACCTACAGGAAATAATCGGTTTAAATCTAAAATTAAATATGCAACGGTTTATTTACAATTAGGCAAGTTACTTAATAATTTTAATTACATTATTTTCTCAGTGAAAACAATTATACTTTTATGTACCAATTTTCAATTTTATCTCTTTAAAAAATTGAATTTTGTCAAACTGTTAAATATGACTCATTTTGAAAAATTTCCAATCATGAGAAGGTCATTTCATCTCGTATTGTAATTGAAGTGTTACGAAATTTCATTTTTGGTGCATTTTTTTTATTATTTAAAACCTTTTGAATTGACATTGGGCATTGTTCGATGGTCAAATCAAGTGACGCGTAACTAACAAATATAATATAGAATTCGTGAATTATGCATTTAAAATGTAAAAAGGAGAGTTAAAAAATGGAGCATTTATAAAGATTGTAGCTTATAACTCTGTCACGACCTGTTGATTAAAGAGAAGATAAAATTAATTTTGAATTTTAAATGTTAGGGACAAAACGAAAAACCCATTTTTTCTCTCTCAAACGTAATGCTACGTCGTTTGTTCAAAATCGATTTTTAAAGGTTTCGGTTTCAGTTGTTAAACACTAGAATTGAATTTTAGTCTTTAGACATCTACAAGCAAGGTAAAGGTAAGGTGGAAATAAATACGTGTCTCTGTGTCTGATTTTTTACATGAATCCAGAAACCCTTTGTAAAGACAAGACAAATTGTATAGAAGACTTGATCTAATTGTGGGTACTTGTGAGAATAAAAAATAATGATTTTCGATTATGCAAGAAAATGGTTTGGCCACGTTCATGTTAAACATGGGAGATGTTAAGCAATGATAATTAGTAAATAAAGTAGAGTAAAGTTTCTCTGCGCACTGCTTCATTGTGGTCTTGATTTTGTTTAAATCAGCTCTTTTCTTTTACAATTCGCTGAAAAATAGTAATCGGGGAAATTACATGTAGGACAAGGATGAAGGACTTGGTCTCGTCCGAACGAAGCAAACCTCAGTCCTCAGATAGAATATATAGAAATGAAATTTACTTCTACAGAGTTGCAAATTGTAACTTACAATTACAAAATCTCCTCACTCTCATCAAAGTGAGACTAAAAAGAGGCAGAGCAGTAAAATCTGTCTTCTTAACACAACTTAAAGTACAAAAGACCTACAAAATGTGATAGATGACCCAAAAGACTTAAAATAAAAATCTCGAGCATTGTTTACATTTTTCGTTTTCCATTGTATATTATTGCATATACATAATATCGACCGACAAGATACTATTAAACACAATGGAAGGCTAGTTTGGTTAGTTGGAGATGTCTTACAAGTTACCAGTTTAAAATATGTATGGCAAGGTTAATGCCTCCAAATATTGTAAATGACGACTCGGGCTGTAGCTAGACTTAATTTTTGGGACCTTCAAAATGCAAGAAGAAATTTATTGCCCTATCATCACTTTTTTACAATTACAAGTTGACTTGCCAAAACTTATGATTTCGAAGATGTCGAGTTTAATGAGAATCCTACTCGCATATCGTAACTCAGCATCTTTAAATATAATTGTAGAAAAGAAACAACGGTGATTATGATTTATGGCTTGATGATGAGAGTATTCAGTGGCAAGGCAAAGGAAAATCTTTCTTGTCTCTTAATAACAATAACTAACATGGTTTTCTTGCAAACGGGACTTGTCTGCAGTTTTAGCGGTTAGCAATAATTATTACAATTACTTAATGTTACATTACCTTATTTTAAGAATGATAACATTCTTTAAAAATTAAATACATACATAGAAAATTCTTATTGAATTTCGGTAGGGTTTGGGACAGATAAGACATCCGTAAAATTTCGTCTGAGAAAAAACACATTTTCTTTCTTTAGAAATAAATTATCCCCTCCATTCACTTTTTTAAAGTTGGGCACGAAGACGATGACCGCCATGTAGAAGAGCCGTGACAAATTTCAAAGAGTTTGCATGCATCTACATAATGTTATCAGATCGTGTCTTTTGGTGTTCTGTAATATGGAGTGAAACTATTTTTAAAAAATAATAAAAACGCTGGCTTTTCATTACTGAATGGGATTGATTTTGATTCGGCGGACAACGGACAAGACAAATTCTTTAAATATGTGAATGAGTCGCAGAGTCGTGATTACGTGTCAAATTGGATTCGGCAAATAGTTCAAATACTAAATTCAGATTATAATAATACTGATTATCGCCTCATACCATCAGTAATGTAACATTGCTGTTATTATTATGTTTTTCTCTGTAAATCCGTGAAAAATGTGCCCACAGCACAATTTCAAAATACCATTAAAATTTATAAGCAAATACATTTAATAAATACGTGATCACATACATACTCGTATTTACTGCATGGTTTTTGAAACGAATCTAATGAAAAGAATAATTGAAATTGAAATATTGTTGGCCAATATAATTTGCATTTATAATCGGTTTTAAAATCTCTTTAAATTGGCAGACTTTTAGCTTTGAAATGTTCCTATTGCAAAGAAGTCGTTTCTTCTTAATAAATGCATAAGACACATTTATCGATTATAATAATGGATTGGTGTTAACTATTTTATTTTTTATAAATCGAGTCGTGAATTTTACTTTACTTTTTAAGTATTTAATGTGTGGTGTCTGATCCTTGATCGATGATTGAAAGAGTAAAAGTAAACTGAAAATTATCTGGATTGTTGGTGGGTTATTGTGTTTTAATGTCATGACTTTGCTCTTCAAATGCTTTACAGTTTGTGATCGAACTCAAAGTTTGACCTTATTGTAGATATCTGACTGACAGTTTGCATTGAAAACCACAAAAAAAATATTTCATAACATCGATGAGTTCATTCATTCATTTAATAATTTTCGATGTAATCAAGGTTCTCTGTTGGGGATGATTTTGAATTGAACGGTTGAAAAAATATGATTCGATTTATTTTTAAATATTTTAATTTCTGGGCAGAGCTACACTTAAATCAGCAATTACGTACGAAGTGACAGCCCACAGGGCAGTTGCCAAATCTAAGTGGTCTGGATCCTCTGCCATCATTGTGTCAGCGGGTGAGTGATGATAATAAAAATACTTTTCATTCTCCGTACTCAAGCTCAAACCGGGAACGCCTTCTTCAATCATGTAAACAATGTCCGTGCCAACCACGGGATAACGAGCGTAAGCAGTGGCATTGATACCCCTGAGTAACTTCAAAATTTCTTGAATCATGCAGCCAGCTTGTTGAGAATGTCCTGCAAAATCCAGTCCAAGTGGCTTGAACGTTCCAGTGTCTGATTCGAATGCGGCCACGTATCTGCCCATTTCAGAACGATGTTGATTGATGAAAGATTGCGCTCCGATGAGACCCTGCTCCTCGGCTGTCCAGTAAATCGCTTGGAGGGTTCGACGTGGCTGCAGTCCGAGATGCTGAATAACAGCCAGAGCTTCGGAGGTTATCATGACGCCTCCTGCGTCATCTTGCGCTCCTTGACCCACATCCCAGTCGTCAATATGCCCCGAAATTACCACAATTTCTTCTGGACGCTCCCTTCCAGCAATTTGGGCGAATGTGTTCCTCGTGGTTGCTGGTTCTTCACGAAGCTCGTCGATCATGGTCAAGTGGACCACGATTTTTTTGCCCCTGGCATACAATCTCGAAAGCATTTCAGCGTCCTCTCTGGTTATCGAAGCTATCGGGATCTGGGTAACGTTCGGATTATAGTTTGTTCCACCGGTGTGTGGAGTGTCCAAACTGTAAGGAGTCACGGATTCTACCAGGGCTGCGACACCGCCGTGTTCTGCCGCTGCGACGGCGCCACCCCCGCGGTATACCACGGTTTCTCCGTAGGATCCGAGCCAGCCTGAATTGTAGACTACAATTTTTCCTGGCACCTGTTTAAAAGTTTTAAAATATTTCTAAGGTCTAGAATTTTGTTTAAAAATCACGTCTTTAGTAAACTGAAATTACCAAATGTTTCATTTTCTCTAGTTCTGTGTAATTGTGCACCACTATGACTTCAGCAGTGATTCCTTCCGGTGGAGTGCCCACAGTTGGAGCCAAACCGAGAATGTTGAATTTTTTGCGCGCAGGCTCCACCATTTCCGCTGCTTCATCACCCCGAATCCAAAGCGGAGCTTGGACATTCTCAGTGGTTACGTTTTCAATCCCGTCCTTCTTTGATTTTGCAATCATGTAGTCAATCGAGCGTTCCAATGCATCGCTACCTGTTAACCTGTGCGGGTACAAATCCACAAATTTCGCGAGCTCGTCATAAGTCCTACCCTTGAATTCACCTTTAACAACCGTATCAATAATTTTGTCCGCTAAACTCTGATAACTTTGGATTTCCGCTATTACAGTGTCAGATAAATTGCAACTTTGGCCTATTTGCGGTTCCGGGTTTCCCAAATTCCGACATAATGAAACTTGAAATTGAAATGTAGAGAAATGCATGAACAATAATAACACTCGAGTTGAAAATTTTTCCATTTTAATATGTTTACCCGAGGAAAAAAATTAACATTTACATAACTGAACAACTAACAAGAACTAACTGAATACTGGCGCGTTGCAATTTTAGTTATGTAATGTAAAAATTCATAGTTAAAAGTTTCATGTTGCATTGCATTCTTACGATCGATGACATTGACAGTTTGACAAATGATTTTGTGCTACATTAATCACAATCGTAAGTGGCAAAGCAGAGTAATTATTGATTAAAGAATTTATTGCATTTTCACCATGTTTGACATGTCGTGTCCATTATTGATTATGGGGCTTATCTCTACAGGAATGTCATAGTCATCATAAACATTTCAAAGTGGAAAACGTCCATTGCCCATTCTTCATTAGGGAAACGCGGCGCTTCCTAACTGTGAGTGTGCTTGTGACACTTTTATGAAACGAAACCGATAATCAATTTGATACGGGAAGTCTTTTCGCTTGTGCTTGTTAATAAAGCATGAAATAAATGTACATTACATTTACATAGGTACGCAATTTTTCGTAAGGTCGAATGCGAATCGAAATTATTTCATGTATCCTAAACCTAATCAATCGATAAATTAGGGAGGGAATTAGTAGAGAAATGTAGGTTAAATTGACAGTCATTTTATCGTCATAAATGAAATGATAGGCAGTCTTTGCTTGTAATGCAAAGTTACTATATATAAGTTATATATAAAATGTCATGTAATGTATGTGTTTCATATAATTAAATAAGCTGGCATTTCGATGCAAATCGCCTTTATTTCATGTTTGTTGATACATAAAATGTTTGTACAATTACAGAGTTAAGCTTTAACAAACATGCCTTTTCCATGGAATGAAGCATTAACCAATAATAACTAACCAACATAACAGAGGATGGATGTCGGTCGGAAAAGATAAGACGGTGCGGTACGTATTATGTAAAAACGTGGATTTGGTCAACTGTTGCTGACGACATCGACCGACACACACTGGCTAAAGTTTTGTAAGTAAGTACGTTTACAATATTACAATTAGCAGCTACTTTACTTACTAGCAGAAGTCACTGTGTGACTATTGTGACTGTCACAGTTGAAATGAAAAGTTTCCTCTGCATAATACAAAATTCTCTCTTATCTTTTGCATACCCCAGATCCAGAACAAAAGCAAAAAAGGAACGAAACCAAGAGACTGTTATAAAAGGCCATGAAAGCTCGGCTTGGCTTGTCCTATGAAACAGCATCATATCATCATCATATCAGCACTGCCACAGCGGAGTGAAACATTGTTGCGTTTCGCTTACTCGAAAGATTTGCGAAATATCATGGACGAGGTAGGGACAGAAAGGAAGCACTCGATTTTTCACAAATGCATAATCATTTCCCCGTAAGGAGGCCTCTTGAGTGTCTTGAGTGAGCAGGTAAAGGCTTCCATAGAATTATTCGAATTCGAAAGAATGGAACGTAGGGACCCGTGTTTATTGAGTTCATTCTGTCGTACCGTTGTACGAACTGTCGCAGCGAGATCCGGAGAAATCCCGGAAATGGATGTGGATATTCCCAATAAGCAAATTGCCCAAATTTTGGCAAAAAGTCCGGGCTCACGCTTGTACCGATATGTTCATCCAATTTTGTCAAAACTGTCCGACCGAAATCCCTCCTTCAAGGGTGACATCATAGACGCCTTGATTGAGGAAAAGCTGCATAGGAAGCATAAGATCAAGTTCGAAATTCTCTTTCTCCACACTTTCCAATTCTGGAAGCAGCGAGGTTCAGAGGAGTGTAATCCTATGAAATTAATTGCAATTTTGATTGCCCTGGATTTACCGGAAATTGCAGGTAGGGAATTATTCGACTGGGAGTCGGCGCATTGCATACAACTTAAACAAACTAATTTGAAAACATTTTTGCCTCATTTAAAGCTGAGATAGAGAAAGAAATTGTTCCCCAGTTCAAAGAGGACAAAAAAACCTGGTGGATGAACGCTGTGGTCCAGATAGTGAAACATCCCTTTTTCACCTATGACCACGATAAGTGGAGGTCGATGGCTCGGAGTATGCAGATTGAAAATGATGTGACACAGCTCCAGTCCGTCATCAACGCTGTGAGCCTCGAGGATTTCTGGATTGCTGCGCTAGAAGCGTTTGAAGCCACGACGCTTGTGGAATCTTGCAAAGTTCGCGAGATGGAGATTGCGCTGAAAGGGTGTGGCTGCGTGGAGGCTCATGGTGAGACGGGGGACGCAGACTTGATTATTTTATCAATATTTTTATTTTTTTAAATGTTTAAAAATCCACTTTATGTTTTATAGACAAACTGCAGCAATTGCGACTAAGGCTGGAAAAGGAAAAACAAGAGGAAATGGACCTGTTACAGAACAGCGCAATCACTGATGACGTCCACGTTTAGTGAAAACTCAGAAGAAATCTCTTTACTTTTCAATTATGTACAATTACCCAAATCTCGTTATTACTCAAAAAGACCTTATCGTCGCCATTAAAGTTTGTATTGTGTATGTAACTTTAAATTCACGATGGGGTAGAAAATACTAAAAACCTAAAACTCTACACGTTAAATATGTATATGTATTTTACAGATAAGAGAGATGTTCTATTTAGATAAATAACCAGAAAATTGACAGTTGTTGTAATTGTAATAAATAACATTGATTTAATTACATATGAATTACTCCAAAGAATCATATCACAGTACAATCAGTGATTATTTATAAATATTCAATTATTCTGAATAAGCGTTTATCTAATTTAATTAAGTCAAAAGAATTCATCATAGCCTTTAGTTGTTTGCGGATAAATTCTCTTGCGATCGTACAGGGCGTTTGCTTGCTGCTCACGATGAAATCTACGTTCAATGACCCGATCAAAGAATCGGCTTATCTTCACAGCCGCGGTTGATCCAGGCGCTAGGGATTTTATATCCAAACAATTCTACAATCAATAGTTAAAATAAAGTTAAAACTTGGGATTGAAATGTCTGGAGAGAGATTTGATAATTTAGTGAAAGTTAAAATTTTACTAGAGCAATTTCGTCAGCCCCACACTCCTGCGCAATTAAACTGGTCCGTGACTGTAAGGGAAGACGGCTACTATCAGATAATGCATCTTGCTTGGTCCCAATGACAAAAACAGGCAGTTGAGTTGAGCCGACAAATTGCTCCGCGTCAAAGTCATCGTCGTCATCTCCACTTAGCAAGGAAGTCGATGACTCTGCTCTATTTCCGTAATTGTAACTATTATAAGGACTTCCTATTGAATTCTCCCTCTCGCGACTCGAAAAAATCTCCTTGAGCCATTTCCTCAGATTCGCCTCCGATTTCCGGTTAGTCAGGTCGTGCACTAAAATTACGCCGTTGACACCGTTATAAAATACTGGTCGAGAATTCCGATGACTGGAGGATCCCCCCACGTCCCATAGCTCTATAAAATACGTCTTTTGCTGTGGTGTCCCCGCTTTGAAGTCGTGCAACTTCACCTCCAGTGAAACTCCAACGGTCCACGAGGGACTCGATAAGGGCTTGTTGTAACATGCTAAATGCACTGCAGACGTTTTCCCCACACCTGGAAAGAAAAGGAACGGAAAAGACACACACTAATTAATTTGTTAACTAACTTTCCTTTTTTTCTTGTTAATTTTAACTGTCTATGCACCTAACTAGTAGTTACCTACCTGAATCTCCTACGACCACGATTTTAACCTTGTCATAGTTGGTCATAATCGTCCAGGAAAATGATTTGGAACTGGAATGACTTGAGTGAGCCCTACAGAACTTAGAACTTTTTATGTCACCATAAAATAAATTAAATAATTAATCAGTTAGTAGTATTTAGTAGTAAATGCACTTTAATCTTCATAAATGTACGTCAGGTATGTAACCTGACTCAGGTTTGTTTTTGTTTTGTCAGCTGCTGCTGAGGCCGGGTGCACCTCCTCAATACAATGGAAACGAACTGACTGAGACGGTCTCAAAGATGCACGAAATCCGAAAGAGTGAACCAGATGAAGTCTGACAGGAAGGGATAAATTAAACGAAATTAAAATTACGTTTTTATAATTTTAATTGAAATTCATTTAAAGTAGTATCGGTGGACTTATCCAACTGATTCGATTCAAAGAGAGGTGGTTTTTGTGACCTGAACCTGACCTGAAGTGTGAAGTCGAAGTGGTCTTCTTGGTTGGTTCATGGGGAAAGGTTTTAGTTTCGATTTTAATTAGGGTTAAAGTTAAATGGTTCGAAGAATGAAGTTTTTAGGGATAATTTAATTTTGTGAATTTGAGAGGCATTTTAAAGTGTGTGTAAAGTGCATTTGGATTTGGAGACCTCTCTGACTCCGTCTTCCAAGAATGGAAAACCAAGATGCGGTGCTCGTCACCGAAATTCCCAGTTATTTAAAGACCTTGGCTCGTTTGGTGGCACGTGGATTTTACCAGATTGAGGACTCGCTAATTGTGGACATGCTCGTTAGAAATCAATGTAAAAACTCTTCCGAGATCTTTAAAAAACAAAATTCTTCAATTTACTGAACATGTATTTAATTTTAATTAGTGACTGAAACGCTTTTATTTTCTTTCTTTAATCAATACAGGTATGAAAGAAAAGGACATTGAAGATTTGTTGAAGTTTGACCTGAAACTGTTACGAGCAAGAATGGCGACGCTAAGGAATGAAAAATTAGTCCAAGTGCGGCTTCGAATGGAGACAGGCCCTGATGGAAAGGCGCAGAAAATGAATTACTATTTTATTAACTATAAAAGTTTAGTGAATGTAATTAAATACAAGTTGGACCATATGAGAAAGAAAATGGAAACTCAAGAGAGGGATGCGACGAATAGAGCTTCCTTTAAGTGTACCAACTGCTCCAAAACTTTCACAGGTAAAATAAAATGACAATTTAATTAATTGAATTTAAATGATAAGGATGATCTTAACCAGGTCAATTTCAAATCTTTCAGATCTCGAGGCGGGGGAACTTTTTGACCCGATGACAGCCGCATTTTATTGTACATTTTGTAAACAACCTGTTGAAGAAGATGGGTCTGACGTACCAAAGGGTTCTCGCTTGATGTTGCCCAAGTAAGAAGCTTGGAATAGAGTTTGGAATCTAATTTGGCCCTTCATGATTGACTTCCGGTTTGCCGTTTATAAATAATGCATTTTACATTGTCTTTTCCAGGTTCAATGAGCAGGTACAAAGTTTGTACGAACTGCTGAGGAAAGCAGAGGATATAAAGTTAGCTCCAGAACTTCTCGAACCTGAACCACCCCGTTCTTTTAACGATCCTAAGTAATTAAACCTTTACTATTCTAATCTGATCATTGACCTCGTTAATATTGCAATAATTAAAATTATTAATCTAATCTATTTAATTACATTTTCTAGCTCTAACGCTCTAAATCGAAACGATCGCGCAGGGTTCTGGTCCGGTGAAGCAACGCGGTCCACAGGGTCATCGGAAACGAAAATTGATATTACAATTGGGGACGAGGCCGGTAAAACCAAACGCGAGGAGAAGAAGGAAAGACCCATCTGGATGACCGAATCAACCATTGGTGATTACGGAGATTCGGTACATTAATGTTAATTAATTAATAGTTGGAAGAGGAAAAAATCTAATTCAACTGTGAAACATTAGTGCTAATTAATGCTGAATGTAATTATTCAGGCGTCATCTACAACGCGACAAGTTGTGTCCGACACCAGTTCCGTTGACAAAGCACCTAGAGAAGACATCATGAGTTTATTGATGACCTTCGAAAAGAAAGACGGATCTTCCGGTTATCCAATCATTCCTGGACAGGATATGGACACAGATGAGACTGATGCTAATGGTGCTGAAGGTTCGTTATTTCATTTTTATAATTGAAATCAAAACCAGTTTTAGTTTATTATTAAAAGTTTTGAAAAGTAATTTTCTTTTGTATTTTTATTTTTTCGTCTACTCCAGTGGAAGAAATGGAAGACGATGAGGATGATGACATGAATATCCCAACCGTCCTTGTCAACTCACAGAGAATTCCTATCACGGAAATTGATGAAGACGTGATTGCAACAATGACGACAGCTGAGCGAGATAATTACATTCAAGTGTACCAAGATTATTACATGAATGTAATTGAATAGCCACTAATTTCATTATTAGAAAATGGTATTTACATAACTAACAATTTAGGTTTAAAAAATATGTCATACTTTGTATTTACCGGAAATGAGATTGAAAATCATTAAAAAAGTCTAACAGCTAACTCTGTTTCTGAACTCCGAAGTTTGAACGATTTGGATTTTATTTTTTATCACCGAACATCTGACGTGAACAATAAAAATTATGATGAGTCCTTACATCCAGACTCTGCCGTGGCGAATTCCTTTTTTAATAGATCGCCAATTTTCTGAAAAATGTCTTGGATTGGAACTTTCCAGAGAGCTTGTTGTCACCACACATCAGATTTTGGCCAACGGCGAGTGTAATAATTTTAAAGAAGTGGTCCGCAGCGATGGAGGGCATCGTATTCAGAACCTAGGCACTCAGCTCATACACATTTTGGAGGATCTTCAGTGGATTTCTGTTCACTGGAGTAGTCGATTCAAATTTCTCCTTTGACAGATGATTTCCAAGGTCAGAAATTCCCTGGATGAAATGAGAGCATCGATCTTGTCAATGAAAGGGCGACATCAGTCCCCTACTCCGATTTGTCTTTGTTAATTGCGAGGTGGACGTCGTACGTTGTCCGCTGGGGTGTCCAATTTGCAGAGTCGCATAAGAGGGAAGGGGTTTCTGGAGTGGGAAGTTCCAGGTTCTTTGGAATAATGCAATGATGACTCAGCTTCGACTACTGAAGATGGATTTCCAGCTGCATGTTTGGAACTTTCAAACTTTACGCATTGTTGTTGTTATTAATATTTGTTGTTAGTATGTATAAATAAATACCCATGAATTTATTTATAGGATATTTCACCACAATTTTAAACCTAGCCTAAATTGTTTTAATTTTAATGGCTTGGTTCATTGAAGTTAAATTAATGTTTGGAATGCAAACTTTGCATGCATTTGATCGCATTCATTGAACCTGGCATACACATACCACACACACCCATAGAATTCTTGCACTCGAGAATCTCGAGTCGAGATGACGTGAGTGTTTGAGACGAATGGCGCGCATATCGGCCTGCCTCAGCTTGTCTCTACCTTCTATTATTCTATAAACCTTGTGAATGCACCGCACGAGCGTCTTCTTGTCACTTCACTCTTCATTCATTCATCATTCGTTCACTGCTGCAGGTACATTGAATTGAATGTCGTTTCACCTCACTTGAAAAGTTCACTCCGAAAGTTAAGGTAAGGTTACATACTAAACACCACTTTAAAATAATCTTTCTTTTAATTCAGACTTACCTTAAATCCTTGAGTTCAGTTTTGATTTGAAATAATTTAGTGATTCTGTTAACAGTTAAATAAAAAATCAAAGCGAATTTTACAGGTAATTTCATTGTTTTTTCATTTCTCTCTTCCAGTCCAGTACACTCGTCTCGTCCTCGGTTAATCGGTCGGTACTGACCAGGGCCCGTTCGAAAGTAAAGCTCGTTGAGAAGCTGAGTGTTTGTAGGTACGTTATTAAAAACCGTATACTAAATGAATTGTATTAAAAGTTAAAAATAAAATAAAAGCGAATTTTACAGGTAATTTCATTGTTTTATTATTAATACTCCCCTCCAGTTCATTGTCTTAATATCGGTCGGATCGGATGAAGATGGTTGACGTTGCCGTATTGGATGCCTTCACAACATTATGGAGATACTTTGGATCGGGCTTTAAGTTTACCTTAATGCTGATGCTGGTAGGGCTGGCCGTTTGGAGTCAGTCATCCCACACATTAATTGCCAACCTCGAGCGGAAAGTTGTTGCAGACATTGTAACCATTGAGAACCGGTTCCAGTCGTCAATTGAGCTGCAATTACAGCAAAATAGATTGGTGCAACAGCGATTAGACATGATGCAACAGCGATTAGACATGATGGACCTGGAATTGGAAGGAATTAAGAAGGAAATTGGACAATTTGGACAGCGATTCGACAGGATGGACCTGGAATTGCAAAAGCTGGTCATTGCAGTACAGCAGATTTTGGAGAGTCTCCATAAAATGGACATGCGACTGAGTGAGGTGGAAACAGTTACAATTAAATTGAATCAAACTAAGGTCTCGAATTAACACGTAATCTCTGCAGTTAAAAGTAATAAAATACCTAAAAAATAAAGTAATTGTAATTAATTTTGTCATAACAATAGCAGTGTCCTATTCGTTTCATGCTGTTGTTTAAATAAAAAAATTAAAAATTTTGTCATGTAATCAATAATACCACATTAACCTTAATTTCAAAATCTGAACTCCGAATGATACGTTTTGAATCTTTCAGCGTCTTCTAATCTGAACAAAACCAAGGGAAACTCGAATTCTTAATTGTTCATTTCAATTCAACTCTCCTCATTTCTCTTTCTTAAGCATTCCAATTCCAACACTTAATTCATCAGCATTGCTAAGTTTAGTTTAGTACAGGTGATTTTGTGATATTCCACTTCAGTTTTGTAAATGTAAAAGTTTTTTAATTCAAACTAGTAAGATGGCAAACACGAAAGAAAAACCTGCCTCTCCACCTTCGCAAAATGAAGCCCAAAATC
>VYYJ01003115.1:0-17855 GCA_021029165.1 Cyphoderus albinus | reverse complement strand
AACTTGTGCGTGTTGTGCAAGCGTTTGTGTAACTTTATCATTTATTACATTCAAACTGGATGAATCTTACCTTAAGGCATTAGGCACAAGTAACAGCTTTCGATTTCCCAATATCATGAAAATTAATTGCCAAGTTCTATTTATTAACTTTTTCAATTTTTGGCAGAGACTGGGGATAAATTAATAATTGAAAGGAGAAATTTGGAAAAGTTTGCAGAGAAATACGTGTAACCTGCCTCAGACAAAAAGGAAAAGAAGTAAAAGGTCCACTTTCGAATACTAATAATAGAATTGCGTAGTTTCTTCCAAAGTCCAAATAAACTATCCCGACATGCTCTAAGAGAGAAAGAGAAATGGAGGAAAACACAACTTTTTGATGAAACGCTAACATGACAGAAGAAATAGTAACAATTATGGATATAATATTATGGAGCAAAACATGGTTAATCCCGTCATTATGGCTTTTTCCTGCCAAACTTTCTATTTACATGGATCGACTGTCTTAATGCCGTACTCTGTGCCGACGACATGCATTCAAAAGAACAGAACGCTCAACTCAACTTCTGTATTGTTAGCAGTGATGTGAATTTCGAAAATAAAACTGAAACATAATATTGCGAGAAGACATTGCATGACTGATCTTTGCTTTTCGTCTCCTCTGGTTGATGATATGCCTACTTGCTGAGCTCAGAGTAACTTTATTTATTTCCAAGCGAAAGCCAGCAGCATCCCGTATGAAGTTTTCCCATTTCTCTTGATACGTGGTGTGTGTATCTGTGTGTAGCCACAAAGCCTATTGTTCATCTCATCATCATTGCTCATCATGATGAGAATGAAAAAGCTGGCGAGAGAAAATTGTGAGTCACTTCCAGTTGTTGTTTGTCTGCTTTTCTCTCTCTCTCTCTCTCTCCAGAAGGAGGAAGGAGACGTTGTAAAATTTTCAGTATAAAATAATCCTCCTATTTATTTTGCTCACTGTTGAAAAGTAAAACTGGAGCTTGATAATATGATATTATTCCTTGCATTATTACTATTACATGTATTTGTGTGAAAAGGGAACTGGCAAGGCAAAACTGGAATTAGCTGGAGAAAGAACATTTTCTGAACGCTTCAGTATCCATGTATTATTTACTTAAATGTGTTATGCAAATGTTGAAAAGTGGAGGACGACGAGAAAGATGAAACTGAAAGTGGTGTCGACGACGGCGTCGCCGTCCACAAGATAAGTATGACGATGATGATGATTGTTTGTCTTTGGTGTTGTTTTATACTATTTTGTCAGCTCGAAAACAGCTTAGCAAGTAATGTAGCTTAAGAATGTGGGATTAGAGGGGCTTACTGCCATTCCCACTTTTTGCCACACACACAACTCCACGAAAACTTTCATGCAGGCATAAATAGGTACATATGTATGTATATAATATGAGTGATAAATAAAAGAGAGAGGAAAACTGTTAAGGGTATTAAATAATATAACATTTACCTCCTAATACGGATATTCAATATTCATTTTATGCAGTAGTGGCGACGACGAGTCTGTTCGAAGGCGTTCAAGCATTAAAAGTGGAATGGAGGAGTCCTTTAGCCAGGCACAATTTTCTCCTCTTTCTCTTTCATCGATGGTAGCTTCATCTCTATTTTGTACACAAGACGGAGAAATTCTCCCTGCACAACCACACCACGCTAATAAAAACATTTACTGGAAATTAATAGGAAATAAAAGTGATACAAACTTAAATTCTTGGTCTCTCTTTCTTCCCACTGGAATTTCTATTTTTATACATTTATTATACCTAATAAATAATCCGCCGAACTGAGTGTAGAGGAGTAGTAGCATACTGGATAAGTAGAATTGCAATAAAAGCATTTTTATTGATCTTTTATTATTGTTTTTGCGAGTGCACAGTTTCCTACAATACGCTTAATGACTTTTTAATTAACTGTTACTCTGCACGCGGTTTTATTCCGAGGGCACTTCATTAAAATGGTAATTTGATCGCCCACACACAAACGCCTTTTTCACTTGTTTCCATTCATTGACGGAAAGGGATCACAATGATAACACAACAATGCATTTAAAATCCACATGACGGTATTTTTGATGTTTCCAGTTCATTGCAGAGCTGAGGCGATCAGGATCATGAATCATGATGGGCTAGGGATATGATGTGTACCCATTGTTAGTGAGACCGTAAATAAGAGTGTCGGGTCGGTCCTAATCTCTTTCCAATTTGTTACGCTACATTGAAATTGAAACCGAGAAAAAGGGAGCAAGCGAGAGAATGGAGTAATTTCTGATCCGACCTTAGTGATCATGCATGGTCGCCGGCCAATGTACGAAGGAAAAGGCTAGGCTAAGCTAATTCTTTTTTAGGTAATACCTTTTCCATCCTTGCGTCTCCGTTTTCCGTACTTTTCTGAAGTGGCCCTGTTGCTCTAGTCAAATGAAACATGTGGGAGGGGTACCATGAAACTAATGTTTTATTTTATTCCTTTATTGCTGCTCCGCTTAACATCTAATGCGAGACGACAACATTTTTTCTTGTTTCTGCATTGTCTGTCTTATGTTCCCTGGTTCACCCTCCTTCAAAAGAAATCCGGTGGATGAAAAATTCTGTCATTGATTTCCAATGAATGTGGAGCAAGCTACAAAGAAAAACAAAGACACACAGCCACAGCTGCTCTGAATGCTAGGTTGGAGAGTTCACAAAGACTCACTTTTTTAAATGTAATTTGTCATTTTGATTCATTCATGACCATCATGATCGAAAAATATTTCCAAGAACTAGCAAAGCAAGAAATAAAAAAGTCGCCAGCATATATGGCAGTGACATCATAATCACACCGACGTTTTCGCTTTTCTGATCATTTCCTCATAAACATGACGATTATAAGGAGATAAAAGGGCGGAAATGTGATCAAGTTGAAAGGTTCCGGATTTTGAGTAGGAGAATAGTAGAACATTGTCACAGTCATAGTGGAGAATGGCGCTGCGGTGGTGGTCGCGGTGAATTCTTGTCGTTTGATGCAAGCATATTTTTTGTATGATGGTGACAGTAGCGGAAAGGAAGGGAGTGATCTCTTTGTTTGGAGCCAGTTGTAACTTTTCCCAGATTTTTGGTGAAAATCCGAGAAATCCTCCTAGTGCAGTTTTCAGATGGATGGGCTAATGACAATGACGACGAGGATGATGCGGTTCACAGGGGTTGTCTTTCTGCCTTAGATCTTCCAAAGCTTAACTTAGTAAACGCATAAAATCGGTGTAGTAAAATATCAACTTATTTATCTTCGCCGAACATTTACCCGCTTTTCCTGTCCGTGTTTTCGCATAATCATCAAATCATTGTAATAATCGGCATACGGATATATTCAAAGTCCAATTGTGTTTGAGTTTGAATTTAAAAGATACCTATAAGAAAGCAATGCTTTCTTTCTGGGTAAATACTGTAAGGTGAAACTGAAGTAAAATGTTTTGAGGGAATCCAGGAAAACTTCTTTCCTTAGGTCGTTGCCTTTATGAATTTGCAACGTTGCTTTCCAGTTGTTTTCCGTTTGATGGATTTGCTTTGTGTTTGTTGTACAAAGTAAATATTTTATACATAAGCAATAATAAGCAGGCAAGCAGGATTTTTTTCTATTATTGTCAGCTCTTCTGAACAAGAGGCTTGTTGTCTGCTGCTTCCCTCTTTTTTTGTTATTTTTCAATTCAATCTTGTAAAATAGCCCTTTCTCCAGCTGAGATGGCAAACCGGAGAAACGAAAATCCCGGCTTCCCACATGCTTTTATGATAACAAAGAGAAACGGGATTTCCCCTTTCGTTTAACTTAAACAAAAAATATAAAATGCCAACAAATGCGTTTTCTATTTTATTTCTTTTTCGCATCTTCTTTTTCCTTTCACAATTTTATGTTCTTATATTATAAAAAGCAATGTATTTTTATTAGGTTTTCACTCGGAAAAAAGAAGAATGAAGCCAGGGAAGGCGCGGCATGTGACCATGCATATTTCCATTTATCTTAGCATATAATGTAAAACATGTTTAGAATCTAATGTCACTGAAGGAAATATGCACACTTTCTACAATGGTAGGTAACGATATTCTGAATAGTAAAATAAAAATGACAAAAAATAAAGAAAGCAGAAAAGTAAACATAAAGAGAAAGTAGAAAATCATGGAATCATAAAAAAGAAGCTTAAGTGAAAGCAAGTCTGTTCAAGAAAAAGCTACCACAAAATTGGACTCGGACGGTTTACTCAGACTTTTTTATGCACATTTTTACATTTTCATGACAAATGTTGAAAAGGAAAATGGTGAAAATAAATTAAATTCACAGTCAGGATGTGGATTTTAGTAGTTTTCCAGTTTACAGAAAATGATGCAATATTTTTTAGTAAAACCTCCAAGCAGATGTCGATGTTGCTGAAAATTAAAAAAGATTTCTACTATTACATAAAGAACGTCACTCTAGGTCCTACTTCAAATTCTGAAAAAGAATTGGATATTCTTTTGAAAATGCTTAAGAAAATAATAATCTTTAATTGACAACAGTTAAAAACTATCATTATGTAAAAGTAAAATGAGCCGTCTCCACTGTTGCATCATCACAATACACCCCAATCCAAGCCAAGTCTCAAAATGCCTCGTTGTATCGCTTTATTTCATATATTACATACTTCAAACATTCGTGCTTTCATCGCATAACATTTAAGTAATGTAACCTTTTCGTTGCCCAATTTTATTCCCAAGGAAAATGTCAAGGAACTATCCGAAAGCAATTCCGCACAGGCTGACTGAGAGAGTGGAAATAAAATATGAGGGAAAAGAAATGAACAAAGTATATAACGCACTTAGAAAGGTAATGAGAGTTTTCCAACAAGCGAAATACAAATGAGAAGAGGGCCAGCTTGGGACAACTATCGCAGCCAGTGTTTTTCACACAAGCCAAAAATTACAACTTCAAAAAGTTATTAAAGTTATATAGCTAGAGAGAAAATGTGAGACATGCCTTTATGCCTTCGAATGAGAATGTATTAGGCTAGGAGTGTAATACAGTGTAAGGGTATGACTATGTGAGAGAGAAAAAGAGGAAAAAAATAAAATGGTGAGAATGATGAAGAGAAAGCCTCTTTTATCCTCTCTTGCTCATCATCAACTTAATCCCTTTCTGACCGATCTCCTCTCTCGGCACAAACATCAAGAGAGCAGGAGGAAAGACAGCGAGAAAAAACTCATTTCTTGTCGACTCCTCTCATTTCATTTTTATCTTTCCCCTCCAGCCTGCTCCGGCAACTAAACTGTGTGCTGTCTGCTTGCTCTATATATTAAATAACGTGGAAAACAGAGTTTTGCAGCCGAGGAGTTCTCGCTTCCCGGAAAATAATGAAGTTATGGATGATATAACTAATGTAATACATGTGTGAGGCAGAGCTGGAGCACAACACGACTCTGCCAGCAGTTGGTTGCTGGAGAGGAAGTTTTGGTGTTGCTTGGGTCGAGAAGGCGTCCACCTGGCAAAATTCTCATCGTCAACCATGCAGTACTCCTATGCTAAAATATTATTTCGTATTTAATATTATATTACACAGAAATGAACAAAAACTAATACACAAAGTAAAGTTAAGAAGAGATTGAAACAGCCACATCACATGTATATTATAAGAACCCTTTTTGCTACTCACACATTTCATGTAATTGTTTTTCTGCAGTAAAATAACTCCTTGTTTTGCAAAATTGACTTTGTCTATACCGGTCAACTATTGGACAGCAAGTGTCAAAAGTATTGAAATTACCATCTCATACCCTAATGTTTGCACTGGCTTAGGTTGCTTAACCAAAGCTAACACCATGATAAGACAAAGATCATTTTATTCAGTTGGCCAAAATCCTATTTTCGGACAAAATTGATTAGAGAAGTAGGGAATAGCTGGTTGCAAAGAGTATATTAATATGATAAAATAAATACGTCATACGTTTTATTAGCAATCATCGGTCATAGATACTTATCATCAATTTTTACTAGAACGAAACTAGTTCAAATCAAAATCGATAACATCTCCAGCTTGGGTCTTTCATTTTCTTGGACAAATCGTAGTACAACGGTACACAGTTTCTAATAACCTGTTAAAATGAGCAAATTAGCAATAGGTCTTTTGGTATNACAAATCGTAGTACAACGGTACACAGTTTCTAATAACCTGTTAAAATGAGCAAATTAGCAATAGGTCTTTTGGTATTTGGGGTCGTAACGATTGTTCTTGCCGTCGTTATAGGTTGGGTCGTTGTGCCCAAAGAAATTGACAAAAAGGTGAAAGAGGAGACGAGGCTTATCAATGGTTCAAAAACCTGGGATAAATGGACGGAACCCCATCAGAACTATAGCATTTTTCTCTCCTTTTACATATTCGACATTCAGAATCCTGACGAGGTGGAGAATGGGATAACGCCTAGATTAATTGAACGAGGTCCATACGTTTACAGATCAGAAAAGATTTAAAAATGAGATCCAACAAGACGGCAATCCTTCCAAGAACACGGTACGGTATAGAGAGAAAAAGTTTTACTTCTTTGACAAAGATCGGTCAAAGGGGAATTCGGAAAATGATCGAGTTAACATCATCAACGCACCTTTTGTGGTAAGTGCGAATTGGAAAAACCAACAAAACCAAAACGATCATGGATATAGACCTCAAAATATTTGTCGAATTAATAATAGAGTGTCACACATGTGGCCAGGAAGCGACAAAACTTGTTGGGTTATCTGGGATTTCTACTCTTGGTCAACTTTCTTCTTTTCGGAGAGGGACTCGTTCGCAGGAATGTGTCGGTGCGAGAGTTGCTCTGGGATGGCTTTGACGTGACCCTATACACACGCAATATATTTATTAAACCTCATCTACCGAAAGAATTTGATGGTGGTCGCTTTGGAGTATACAAAGGGGTAAATACCATCGCAGCATATTATCAATGATGTATAGTTTACGCATTATCCTCATGATTTAGAAAGCATTAAATAAGCATATCTTCTTTGAAGGAAAACGGAACAAATTCATTAGAATACAACATTTCTACTGGCGTAAACTCTGCTACAGATTTTGGGCAAATTAATACTTACGATAATTCAGAGTATCTTAACTTTTGGCAACCCAATAGCGAATGCGACAAGGTGAAAGGCCAAAGGCATGGATGGAACGATATTTTCCCCCTTTTTTAAGAAAAGCAGAAAAATTGATGTGTTCCAAGCTGAACTATGTAGACCCCTCAGGTTTGAATTTGAGAAGGAAATAAAATCAGTTCGGGATATCAAAGCATATTACTACATTGTGGACAAAGCGACGATGCAAGATCCCAGAGAAGATGAGGAAAATCGATGTTATTGTTTGGAGAAAGATTTAGAGGAGTGTCCAAGGACTGGGGCAATGTCTCTAGAAGGATGCAAAAGTGGAGCACCCATACTGATGACAACTCCGTACTTTATGGGTGGACATAAACAGTATCAAATCGAATCTGGTTTGCCGGAAGCTGATCAGGAGAGACACACTTCTTCACTTGTCATCGAGCCGGTATTTGACACATCAAAATCGTGATCTTTCTCTTGTCACTTTCACGCAGCTTGATTGGGTCTGATTTTTTAGAATTCTGGAATGCTTCTGGAGGGTACTAAACGAGTACAAATTAATCTGGATATTAAAGTTGATAGGAATGTTTGGATTTACTCTAAATTGAAAAAGGACATTGTTTTTCCATTGCTGTGGGCGGACGAGGTTCAAATTGTTTATATTATGCACAATTGATGAAAAAGGGTAATGTTAAATTGAAAACTCATATTCATGAGAAAATGAACATTTTACTTTAACTGTACAGGAAGCACTGATCCATGATGAAGCAGCGGAGGACTTAAAATCAAGATTGTTGAAGCCCTTGAGAATAACTGAGATAGTGCGATGGGTAGTTGTTGCGCTGGGCATTGTGGTAATTGTCGGAAGTGTTTTGTTCTACATTGTGCAAAGAATGCGTAATGAAAGTGATCGTATCTACATTTTAACGTAACGTGCTTTTCCTAGTAAGAACAAAAATGTAATAATGCACGGAATTGGAGTGATTAACATTTTGTTCGTTTATCACTTCACATTCCATGATAAAATATTGCGGACGAAGGTTGATGTTCAGTGTACGTACAGTACAAACTAACAAGTTATGTTTACCGGGGTACATTTGCAGATTGAAGTGACTTTCTTGGTATTTCCAATGATTTAATACAAAACCTTGAACTAAGCTTTTCAAAGTAAAACAACCTTTTAATATGATTTGTGTAGGTATAATAACACATTTTTTTCTCAAAAATTGCTCATTCAATCGGTTGGGCTGAGCATTACACAATCTGTGCATCCAGTAGTCACTTGCAGTTTAAAACGTATTTTTATAACATATAGAAGTTGAGGTGTGCATTAATGTTAATTATCTCCTTACACGTGCACACTAAACGATAATTCATGGTGTTCTATCAACACAAAGTCATATCATCTTGATTGCATGCGAAATGTCCATTGTTCACTTAAATTGCTTGATCTATATTAAATAGATTAGCTTGTTGAACCATGACACATTGAACATTAATTTGACAACTACAAAATTATATGCGATTGTCTTTGTTTGTCGCGAAAGGCTTCATTTCATATAACATGTTATTTATTAAATAGTACATGGATGATTTTCACAGATAAACAATATGAATTAATCCAACATATCAATCATTTGTCACGCCCATGCCGTCATGTCATTTTACTTAAAATCGATCGTGCGTCACTTGGAAATTAGGAATGGAACGGGATTAAAGTTCCAAATACGAAGACAGATAAGAAAAAGCAGACTGCCTTATGAAATTATCTGCAATTTATCTTGCACTTGTTACCTGTGATGTGATGCTATCAAAAACTTACAAACAATTTAACGTAAACTGAATGATTCATCTGCCACTATAGCTGTCCGTTAATTATCAATTCTGGTATAAACTCAATTACGTTCCTTGTCCCGTTGAATGACGTGGTTTCGAATGGACATGTTAAATTATGATAACTCGCCTAAATTATTGTATAATCAAATTAACATCACATTAATAATGTAATGTGTAACACAACAGCAGCAAAGGTTTGTTTGGCAATGGGTTTACCAAATGATAACAGCATTTTAAAAATGAAGGGTCATGGCATGAATATTTAACAGACCTCGATTTGAGGAGCGAGAAGGCATAGACCAATTTTTGCGTTTTTGTCGGAGATTGAAATAAATCGTTATTAAAAATATATTTTTATACCTAATTTAGCAATTATTTTTAAAAACCAGCAAGTATTTAATTCTAATCTTTTGCAATGCATAAAGCAGTCCCAATAGCGGTAGGCGTAGTTGGTGCCCTAGTGGTTATCCTTGCAGGTGTCCTTGGTTGGGTGGTCGTTCCAAATATTATTGAAGACAAAATAGAAGAGAAGACGAGACTGATTAACGGCACAGACTCATTCGAGAAGTGGAGTAAAATTCCATACCCGATTTATCTCAGTTTTTACATCCATCACATCACAAACCCCGATGAGGTCGAGCAGGGAGAAAAACCTAAATTTAAGGAAGTCGGGCCCTACTCGTTTTTACAGACGAGAGAAAAGTTGGAATTTAAACAAGATGATATTAGAAACCCGAAAAATACACTAAAATACAAAGAAAAGAAAACGTACTTTTATGACGAGAAAATGTCAGAGGGAAATAGTTTGGACGATACAGTCAATGTGATAAATCTGCCGTTCGTTGTGAGTCTATTCAATCTATTACCTTACATAGATGTAATGGAAAATGAAAGTCATGTAAAAAAGATATACTGAAGAAAATATTTAACATTCAAAGGCAGTGGTGAGCGGACTTCGAGATCAAAACCTACCAGTTGCCATTCAAGAGTTGGTAGCAAATATTTTCTTGGTTTCGGAAAGCCTCGTCCGCAGAGATGTGAAAGTTGGAGAACTACTCTTTGATGGTTTTGACGTGTCAGTCTACACGAAAAACCCTATTCTCGCTCCGCGACTTCCGGAGGAGTTCAGCAATGACAGATTTGGAATTTACAAGGGGGTACTTTGATAAACTGAGAATACCAATACCAATTTATAACTTTAAAACTATTTTTTAAATAATTGTCATGATGTTTTTGTTATTGCCCCGTAAAGGAGAATGGAACATTGTCTTTGGAATACAATGTGTTTACCGGTGTTGATGATTCTAGAGACTTTGGACGTATCAAGAGTTATGATGGCAGTGAGCAACTGGGCTTCTGGGTTCCAGGAACAGAATGCGACTTAGTTAAAGGAACGGATGGGACAATTTCAAGGTAGATAGTAAATATGTACATTACAAGAATTACGTGCTTCGGAAGATTATAAAGAATTTAAATTTAGGATACCTATGAAAACAACTGACAAACACGTATTAGATGAAACTCGCTCTAAATTGCATTATTTATGTCTTTAAATTTCAAGCCCCTTCCTGACAAAAGATCGAAAATTCGATGTGTTCAGTTCGGATATGTGCAGGTCCCTAAATTTCGAGTTTGACAAAGAGACGGAGGTGAGAGATATCGATACATACAGATTTGTTGTACCAAAGTGGACATTGGAGGACCCCAGAATTAACACGGATAATCAGTGCTACTGTCTCACAGAAAAACTTGAAGACTGTCTAAGGGCTGGCACCATTTCTCTTTCTGGATGTCGAGATGGTGCCCCCATAGTTATGTCAACGCCATATTTCCTTGACGGCTATGAAGGTTATAGAAAGGATGTAGGCTTGCCGGATCCAATCGAAGAGAAGCATCAGACTTATCTTGACCTTGAACCGGTAAAATTTTAATTTTGCTTTACTTCTTTCCCAAGAGCTTTTTTTACTATTGGTCCTAATAAATTATTTATTTCTGGTAGAACTCTGGGGTTTTGCTCTCTGGGCACAAACGTATACAAGTAAATATCGATCTTAAGGTTGGGGCAAACACGGGACCTTATATCCAGGCTTTCAAACACCTTAAAAAAGATATCATCTTTCCTTTGTTGTGGGCTGACGAGGTAAGATTTAATCAGTCAATTATGTAATAACTCAAGCACATGTCATATAAAGTCTGATTGCAAACATTTCTACATAATTTTCAGTTTGCGGAAATTGACGAATCGTCAGCGGATGAACTCAAGTCGATGCTAATTACCCCGATGAAAATTGTTGATGGTGTAAAATGGGCAGGGGTTGGAGTTGGTGCCGTCCTTGCCATCGTCGGATTGGCTTTGTTTTATCACACACAAAGGAAAAGCGTTGAAGTGGTGTAATCCGAGAATTATACCATACTTAGAATGATCTTCACCTCAGATATTACTGTACTCATTACTTACCATTAAGATATCATTTTTATTTTTAAATTAGTAACAGAAATAAAAACATTTAGTCATGACTTTTTACATAAAATACATCTTTGTATATTGTCTATGAAATCTCGCGAGATCTAATATTAATTCATGAACACTAAATTGCATACGCTTCTGGCTTCCACATACGTGATGCGCATTTCATACAATTGGGGCAAAATTAAATAATGAAACTGAAAGTATTTGGCACCTTTGGCAGTTGGTACTTGCAAACACATTCTACACCTTGACTCAATGTGTACGATTGACCTTAAACTGAAAAACAAATTGGTGATGAGTTGGTGGCTGGCTGATGGAGCATGAAAAAAAGTATGAAACCCACTAATCAGCATTACGTAAGTACACTGACAATGTGAATCAATGTAAGCATCTCAAGCAGAGATTAGGAATTCATCTGTAGCAGTTTGGTATAATCTAAATCAAAAATATATGAATGGGTAATTAATTAGGTAGGTAGGCGTTTGATGTCAGGTAATGATCCAGATTTTTTCAAGTGCCAATATCGCAATTAATGTCATTAATTGTTTCGCTTCAAAAATATGTCGAATTCCTGCGATAAGCAGATACCAATCAACCAAGAAAATGTCCACAAAGATCTCATTTTCAGGAAGTGTATTGCTCCTCCTGTACTTTTCATATGTCGGGTTTCGTGGTATACAGTGCATTAGTGCATTCCATCCCGAATTATCGCTTCCTACAACATCAACACACGCGGAGAAAATAATTTTTCCCAAGTCGCAACTGTTGAAAAGAACAAACTCTCTGTCATTGGTCTACGCCTCCCTTCAGTGTTTTCCTACAGTTAATAATGGAGGCGACGAGGATCTCAATAAGGCAGTGGCTGGGTTAATCGACACTTATGTGACATTCAATCCAGAAGCTTATCTGGATTTGTATAAAAATCCGAAGGATGTGAAAGCATTGTTATCTTATATTAACAACAGGAAGGAGCGGATTGAACCCGATGGTCCTTTCACAAATTCCCCGGAGCACATTTCGCAACTGAGTTTAATTATGAATGTGCTTTTCCCGAACGCAGATAATTTTCCGTTGTTTTATAACACCACGGTTTGGCTGTTAGAGAGAGTGAACAGTGCCCAGTTGTATTGGTCGTTGAGTGTTGTTGTTGCGGAAAAGTTTGCGAACTCTGTAATTGCACCGACCATCGTTGAGGTGTTTCCGCAACTCTACATTAATAAAAATGAAATTGAAAAGATTGCAGGATTAAACAAATCAGTGACAAGGGGTCATCCTCTTCAGTACTGGACCAGTGACCCCGGCCTTAACGAGTTTCATGGTCACTGGCATATCGAGAATCCGTTCTGGTGGAATGCGACAAAATACGAGGGTATCGTGAGACATCGCAGAGGAGAATTGTTTTTATACATGCATCATCAAATTGTAGCCAGATACACGGCGGAACTCTACTCAAATGGACTTCCAGATTCTGACCCAATTGAGTTGAACCCGGAATATGTGTTTCCTGAACCTTATTTTCCAGACATTATTAATGTGAATTATAAGGAATTTCCTGTCCGAAAAGAGGGAGAAAAGCTCAAGGAATATGATGACGAGAAAAATAAAAGTATTCAAGAGCTGAAAATCTTTTTTGACAGACTCTGGAATGGAATTGAGCAAATGTCATTTATTAAACCTGACGGGTACCCAGAATCCCTCCAGTATGAAAATGGAACGGATATTTTAGGTAATGCTGTGGAGAGCTCTTCTGTTTACTCAGCCAATTTGAAGTATTATGGAAGCTTCCATAATTACTTACATCGGCTTGTTGGTGATCTGTCCAGACCGAATTCAACAATTCCAGGCGTTGAAGCACACGCGGAGACTTCAATGCGAGATCCTGTTTTCTTTAGAATACACACCAAAGTTGACACACTTTATTCAAAACTGAAAAGTCAATATCCAGCTTACACTAAAAATGAGCTGGACTTCCCTGGTGTATCAATCAAATCCTTGGAGATACAGACTCCAAAAAGAAATGAGCTTAGTCCGGATGAGATTCCCGACCCTTGGAAGTGGACCTGGCCAGGTTCGAGTCAGCATCCAACTGTAACTACATATTTTACGACAGAAACGTATGATATCAGCACGGCCGCCAGACCATGTCGAGGCGTGGCGGGAGAGTCTACTTACACGCAAGTTAGAATTCTGACCCATGATCCATTCAAATACAACTTGGTTCTGAAGTCGACACGAAATGAAGTGGCGTATGGAATGGTAAGAATATTCTTACTTCCAGAGTTTCGCCATGATGGAAAAAAGTTGGACATTGAGGATTCTCATCACAAAGCTATTGAGTTGGACCGCTTTAGAGTGGAAATTGAACCTAGCGGAAGAGAAACGATAATATCGAGGTCAAGCTTGAATTCGTCTTTGACGAGGTTGGAGCCTCCTCCCGGAATAAAAGCACTCTTCAAAGCATCAAAGTCTTCCGGTCGATCAAACAATGATGAGAACAATAATGGGATTGAGTTGTCGCGGGATCTGAGGAGAGCCTGTGGATTTCCCAATAATTTACTCATTCCAAAAGGTACGAAAGAAGGGATGCGTTTTAAGTTAATTCTTATGGTAAGTGAAGAAGATAAAGAAGGTGGAGATTACACCAACTTTCCGATTTGTGGAGCTCTGAATGGACAGTCATATCCGGATAAGAGGGCTATGGGTTTTCCGTTTGATAGGAGGGGAACGAGATTCGTTTCTTATGAAGGCATCTGGGGACTTGTCGGAGGTTATGCGTACAAAAATGTAAAGGAAATGCGGATAATTGTGAAACACCGAGAGGATTAAGTTGGCTATTAGCAATAATTACTTGATAACATGATGTGTAAAATGTTTGCTTATGAAGTAATGTGCTGTTAAAAATAATAATTCGTACTTATTTTAAATTCTAATAAAATATAATACATTTATAATCTGTATTTAGTCGAAAGTATTTCTTATTTATTTTCTAATTTTAAACCTACTAATGGCCATTAAATCGTGTAATTACCGCGTATCTATAATTAATACTTTGAATTCAGAACGACGAAACTTAGAAATAGCACCACAAACTAAACAATAATCCATTTTCATTGAATTAATACTTAACTATAACAAAACAACATATTCTTTTAGATTGAATAAACATATTATCTGAAAACATCAGACTTTAAATAAATCCATCCACTACTCAGCTTCTTCAAGCCCCATATCTGCGTCGTTGTCACATTGCTGTTGCTGGTCACTGCCATCTCCGCCCTGGATACTGTTGATGAAATTGAAAAGATTTCCATAATTCTGCACACTCTCCGCTAGGCTTAATTGCTCGTTCCAAATGTCATTCACTTCTGCATGTGTTAACATCGAGGCGACAGATGACTGACCACCTCCTTCTGCTCCTCCCGCTGCTTGTCCAACAATTCCTCCCACGTCCACATCGGTAGAATACTGCCCATTTGCTAAATTTTCCAAGTAGTTCTCCAATCCTGTCATCTCATCCACTGCTTCTTCTTCTTCGCCGTCTTCAGGAGGAACCACGGGAATGTTACTGCCACCGCTTTCATTCTGAAGTTGTTGTTGCTTCAACTGCTGAAGTCGCTTCTCCCACATGGTCTTGCATAGGTCGACGAGTTCCTCCCTCTTCTCATCACTAAGCTCGCTGTCTGCCTCCGGGGAAAAGTATTGACTCTTCTTTGTTTACTGCATGTGGGAAACCGTCATTCCACTGGTACATTGCCAGATCTGGATAAACTCCGCTTGCTTCTGCCAGGTCGCACCAAAACTGGATGTCTCTGTGAAAATTATCACAATATAAATACAATACTTGCAAAACAGTTTTGAGTTTAAAACTTATAATAATTATAATGTTTTTTTAAAAATTACCCATGAACACGTCGCATTGTTTCCAAAACAAAAGATCCGAAATTGTTAACACTCTTTGAAGCCAAACTGGTCCTGCAACTTCATCCATTCGATACGGTTCACTACACCAATATAAATGTTTCCATTGCGCCCTTTGCTTTTCTTCCGTTTGGACGACGTCGCCGTTGTAGCTCCAGCCACTGGTTTCTCCGTTTCTACTACTGCGGGTGGATCTTCATCCATATTCTCGGGATTCACTACGCCAGTGACAATATTCCCATTGCGCCCTTTGCTTTTCTTCCTAGCCAATGCAGCTCCAGTCTCTGGTGTCTCATTTTCTACTACTCCTTGTTGATCTTTATCCATAGTCTCGGGTTTCACCACAATATTCCCATTCCGGCCTTTGCTTTTCTTCTTGGGAACTGCAGCTCCTGGTTTCTCGGCTTCTGGTGGATCTTCATCCATAGTCTCGGGGTTCACTACGCCAGTCCCAATGTTTCCGTTGCGCGCTTTGCTTTTCTTCCGTTTGGACAACGTAGCCACTGCTGATCCAGTCCCTGGTTTCTCGGTTCCTACTACTTCATCCATAGCGTCGGGGCTCAATTATAAGTCTTTTCTTTCCGTGTTTTACTCCTGTAACTTAACAGATGATGTAGTGTTAGTGAATGACGCACGACGTTTTTGTCGTGATTGAAGTTTATCTTCCATTTTGATTGTTTTTTTTTTTAAATTCGAACTGGTAGCACTCACTGTACGAATTTCATTATCATACATGCGAAGTAACGTTAGCAACTAGTACGCAACGTTGCAATATGCAATCGCTGGGATGGAGTATGGAATGGCCGTGTCAACTAAACCTGTATCATACAATAACTATAACATATTCGAAGGCACTTAATTGACACTAATTCTTCAGCACGGTACCGTCTACTACTGAACCAATGATATTCTTTATACAATCCACCGACATCCGGTGGACTGAACAATGTTCTGGTGCTTTGCAAAGAAAGTCGAAACGACCGAACGGAAGCGTTGCTATCAGCTTTAGAGACTAGATATATTTCATCAGCAACTCGAGGTGATTTAAAATAGACCAACACCCAAGATAAGAAAGGGAGTTTATTGTAGGAGTTAATTCCATACTGCAGAATTCTTTCCACCAAAAGAACAGGTACTCGAAGCTAAAACAAATAGGAAAAAAATTGGATTTTACAATTAATTATCGTAATACTGAAACTAAAAAATAAGAAACCAATACACATGTAAATTGACATAGCTTACACAAACAAAGCCCGTGTAATACACCATGGTCGTAGGTAATAAAAAAATTAGAATGACAAAAGCGAAGGAGCTGAGAAATAATTCCGGTGTCGTTAAATGCACCGAATCTATACGTTGTCGCAGAGGATTATATTTCTTTCCCAAGAAAACACGACACAAAGCTTTAATCGCATCCGTTTGGAGAGAGAACAGCCTGCAATTAATAAAAAATCATTAATCATATAATTTTGAGAGGCTTACTTGTTAAATAAAAAGGTATTAATTAAGGAATTTAATTTACCGAGTCGCGTAAATATACAGACAGTAAACATGGAATGTAGCCAAGCTGAGTAAGTCTTTTAAGAGGCCAATCTGAACAGTAGCTCCAAGTACACCCAAGTACTGAATAGTGTTCAAAATCACGGCAAAAATTGGTTCCAGTATACCTGAATTGAAAAGACAACAGATTTATATCATTTTTAGTTGAATAATTAACCTTTTTTGCATATATTTAAAAAGGGAACTCATTTGATTTAAAAGTTACCTATATAATTAGCCCATAAGTGTATATGATATGAAAAAAATCTCCAGTACAACGAATTCAGGTTCGCATTAAGCTTGAGGCCGGCCGGAGCCCCTCGCAGCCAATTCAACAAGTGATTCAGTCTGACCAACATTTGGTCAACAGTGGTATGCAGGAGTCCCAACATGTTTGGAAACTGTTGAAGGTAGCAAGTTGCCAAGTACCCTATCAGTGAGTCGACTGCTAGGAGAAACAGGAAGTTGAGAACTGGCAGGTAATGATAAGTTCCGAGAATTGTCCCGGTTAGGATTGACACTTTGTGAGAGATCTGCTGCAAGCCGGCACTCCTCTTGCTAACAAAATCTACCCCTGGAATAGCGTTCAGATACGGAAGCAAAGGTGGAGATTGGAAACATTCGTGTAGATTTTGGTGATCTGGGGTAACTGCAGGAAAGGCTGGAATGCACGGCAAATTTTCAAGGCAATTTCCCTGGAACAAGGTGAGACCATTCAAAAAGACTTGTGGAACACCTAGCGGGTACCCTTCAGGAATTTCCCACTGCTGGAACTCCAGGGGATCATATTCGAAGAAAATGATACGATCTTCGTCTGCAGGAAGGTACTGTCCTTTCCAAGTGATTCCAGTGGGTTTTATGTGATTGTCTGAATCTGGAGTATACTGAAAATGGATCACAAGACTAGCATAACTTTGGCTCGCCCGATCTGGTTTTGGCTTTCCCGAAAATTGAATGGTTCCAATGATTTGAGCAC
>VYYJ01003114.1:0-17860 GCA_021029165.1 Cyphoderus albinus | reverse complement strand
GTTATTTTTCTATTGTTCCTGGATTTACACATTTTTATTTCGTAAGAATAAATGTGCGAATTTAATGCTTTATACAATTTTCTGGGACATACTGTCTTAATGTGAATGAACTAACGGTAAAGGTCGCATCGAGTTGCGACAATTCGATAATATATTGTATGTAAATATTATGATTTGATAAGATCGAGAATGATGAATGGTGCAAAACTGTGTAAAATTCTGCGTGCCTGAACCTGTGACAATTTAAGATTTATAAACAAATGTCACAAATTTTCACATTTCAAAGTCAACAAAGTTTAATATTGCATTGCAAATCAATACCGATTTAATTATTTAGTAATTTAATATGCAAATAAGGTGATGATTTAATTAAGTGAAATTATGTCTGTTCTAGTAGACGTGAGCAGAATTTCATAAATATAAAGAGAATTTTCTGCTTTAGAAAACTGCAAATGTGAGCATTCATTGTTTTTTGTGTCAATTTATTGTGCAAATCAGTGGGAAAATGGAAATGAGCACGGCTTATCAAACTCATACGAGGCTACGACAATTTAAGACTTATTATATGACGTTGCGGTTATAACGGTTTCTTCACCTCATCTATCTTCTAGCTACATAAAGCTATAGGTATGCAATGATAACACGATATGATAACCTGCAAGTATTTGTTTAAGATTTCACAAGTCTATAGTCATTGCAGTTACTAGGCTAAGCTGTTAAAATAAGTGAAACTTTGGCGAAGAAAGAAAAAGTAAAATGAGATTCGCTTATTGAATTTATTAACACAAGTATAATAGTATAATGTAATTGAAGAAGTGAGTTTATATTTAATTATCGTCATGACATAAAAATAAGTGAAACTTGGCGAAGAAAGAAAAAGTAAAATGAGATTCGCTTATTGAATTTATTAACACAAGTATAATAGTATAATGTAATTGAAGAAGTGAGTTTATATTTAATTATCATCAGTTATCACCTCAGGTATTTTTATAGTGTGTCGATAGTGATAAATAATGAAATGAGGATGAATAATATAAAGTATGGTGAAAATGTTCCCATGAATAGGGCTTCACAGATTATACATGTCGCAAAACCTAGTATGATTGTAACAATATAAGAAGAATGTATTTTTTTCATAGTCTAGATGAAACCTTTGACTTTTCAGCTTTTTTCAACAAAGCTTTACAAAGTCTTACTTTTACTAATTACTATAAGATAGAAGAAGATGACTAGAAGACTATAAGCTATGCACAAATGGTAAAATCTGTCTGTAAATTAAGGTGTGGCGTCAAGAATTTTCCCCGGAACGCCGTCGAATTTAACAAAACGTCACATATCTTATAAAACCTTAGCAATACAGTTCAATAATGCCGTAAATTGATACAAACTACACAGCACTCCGAATATCAAATTCCAACTTTTTACATGACACAAGATACTACAAAATGACAAGTCCAATTCGAAACTTGCACGAGGCCTTTGCAAGAAATTGTCGTCTCCCGATCATTTTAAATTATTATCGTGTAACATATCTAGACTATTTTAAGTTTAAATACTTTACCGATGCATTATTATGCAGAAAGTGATATCAACCAGTAAATCACTCAATCATATCTAGACTATTTTAAGTTTAAATACTTTACCGATGCATTATTATGCAGAAAGTGATATCAACCAATAAATCACTCAAAAATTAGTGTTGCATGAACACATGTCACTTTTGATGACACACAATTATGGGTTACGCACTTGCATATTAAATTGCTACAATATAGTACAATGCAATACCACAAGGTATTTTTTATTACATGCATGTTAATGCAAACGTTGGTTGGGAGTAGTTAACGGAAACCAAGAGTTGAGCCTCGGCTTTGTTTCTTTGCTATAGAAAAAATGGAAATCAAGTCACAAGTTTCACCTGTCACATATTCCATTCTCTTTAAATACTATTATTACCGTTATGCCATCATAGTAAAGGTTTCTAAATACATTCATACCACTACAAGGCTTGTTGCTTGTTTGCATGCCTAACTTGGTTAAGGTGGCATTAAAATTACCAACTTTTTTATTACTTCATTCAACTCACTCTCCCTTTCGAGCTATTTTTCTCAACTTAACTGGATCAATAAATTTAAATTAGAAAAAAATGAGCTGCGAGTGGAAAATATTATTATTAGCACAGTAACAATGCACTCCCATGTATGTAAGTTATTGTATGTTACAGTTACAATACTTAATAAATAAGCAATGTTGTAAAGCATTGTTAATAATAATGCAATTTCTCTTGTCAGCTTCAATTTCATTTTCAGGTGATTTATTGAGAACTTGGCGTATTTTTATTACTATAGATTATCATTATCATTGTCACGTTGCTGTCCGCATGTTTTCTTGTTATAGGCAAGGCAAAGGTAAGGAAAGTGAGGATTTGCTAACTTATCAATGAATGGGTCTGCAATTGCAAAAATATCGAGACGATATGAAATATGGCCATAAGTCATTTTATTTATCAATGCAATATTAATATTTGACCCACATCACATGTGATATTCTGAATGTGATATGATATTGCGGGAATTATTAACTCCATCGATAAAGCGATACCACAGTTATAGGTTGAGGCAGTAAGACATTTACAAATTCTCTTTTCGTTTATAACCAGATGTTTGAAATCTACAAATTGTAACAAATAGCAATTTTATAAAGTATCCTACTCACTGATTCACGCAGAATGTCGAAATATTTTAAATCCATTTAAATTAAAAAGTTGGCTAGTTAACTCTCGAAACAGACGAAAGGAATTTTAGAGCGTCTTTAAGCCTTTGGAAATGCGAAGACGACAAGGAGGAGGAATAAACTACAAACAAGGAAATTTGTCTTGGCTGCATTCATGCATTCTTGAGTTATAATGAAGGCAATTTGTGTTTCAAAAATCATGCGTGAAAATATGCGTGTCGAATCGACTTAAACAATGCTTCCTCTATAATTTTATCTTTGCTTCCTCTTCGTAAATATTGTATTACGCATTTTCCCTTTCCCCGCATGTTTAATGATCGCTTAAAGCAGATCAGGTTTCAACATTTAAAGAGTCCTTTGAGTGTACAGTGCTCCATAAAAATTATACAGAATTCTCCTCGCAAAAACTTGCTAATGGCAACGGTAATGATACGATGTGATGCAAATGTTAAAAATGTATAATTTTTCTATATTACGCATAGACACACACACGCAATTTACTGCAATGCCAGATCATGTGTCATTCCATTTCACCTCACATTTCGTTTCCATCTTACTTTATTTTATTAGCTTTTGAAGTTTTGAAGGTGCGGCCGTTCTAAAACTCAACCACCTCACATTTCTGTGCTGCGGCTCTCTCTTTGCTTTGCCTCCAAATTAGTTTTTGACCTTTTCTTTTAACGACTCTAAATTCCTACGAAACTATGCAATGCTAAGTAAATGGCTGAAAAATGAATATGCAGTAAATAGTTTGTGCGTGAGTTTGGCATCCATTTCATTTCGTTTTCACTCACCGTCAAGTATATAAATGAGACTAATATATCCCATGACATGGCATGATGGCATGAAAATGAATCCTTTGCTGATGACGGTTTTTGTCTGTCTTTACTTTCAATATAATGTCATATTTTTTAGAAGATTTGCAGCAAATTGACAATGTGTACTTACAAAAACCATTTTATAGATGAAGACGTGACAATTTTGGCAGTTTAGGGTTTATTTACCAGGCAGGCAAATGTTTATAAAATAATGAAGGTTGTCAAACTCAACAGCAGCCTTGCAGAAGCTTTATATAAAGCTATCAAAATTCAAAGGAAAATTCAAATCGCTCGACTTTGAATTTTTTAACCAAAAATGTTTTGGTATATGAAAAGGCATATTTTAAAACGTTTTTAATGTTTGCGTTGGCTCCGTTTCTTCAACTAAAACTGTGCTACATACCTCACAAAAGCATACCTTTGTAAAATTCCATTCTTCTCTCAAATTATTCTATTCTACTAATCTGTATTTTATGTATGCGTAACATTGCATTTTGATGCAGTTTTTTGCGAAAAATAAATAAACTTGTACTCCTTTCCATTTTATTTCCATTTTCCTACTTACTTCATTCTTATTTGTATTCTTAGCGAATTTTGCGTGAAACAAAGTAACGATATTTGCGGCCTTCATGCGCTGCTGACTAAAGATAAGCAAACATTACACGCTTATAAAATGGATGAGCTAAAAAGAATGTTTGTAAATAAACAATGCAAAGCTAAATTAATTAATCTTGTTCTGTGTAAATCTGTGAAGTTCAGGCTATTTCTACAATGCACTGCTAAGTTATATTGTGGTTGAAGTTTTTAAGGTGGAAAATAAACTTTTAATCACGAGATTTATTGTGATTGTGATACATTCGTTCAGTTTCAGTTTCTGTCAGAAACAAGATACGATAACCCATATAAAGTTTATTAAAAGGAAATTTGAATGAAGATATGTACATGAGTGATGAAACGATGAGTCAAGTCCAACATTTTCGCTTATCATTTAACTTTCATTGTCATTATCATCGGTAATGAATAATTAATTTGCAACAGCCGTAACGACTACATTTATACATTTCATTCAGTTATCTTCAGTTGCCGTCAAAAGAGGAAATGGAAAATAGGACAGTCATGATTATTATTTGAGATTAGTTAACATGGGATAACTGACGATGATTTCCAAGAAAATCACTCATTGAAAAACGAGACGTCTCCAAACGTCCATTAAAACAGCTTATCTTGTTTTAATGTGTCTTACTACTGGCTATCATTAATAGGTCTTGGTAGTGCCGAAAGACAGCAATCGGCAAGGTCAGCTGTACAATAACAATAAAAGAACACTAAAGATTTCCGTCCGCTTTCATTTAATTTGCTGTACGGTCAAAAGTCTTCTAGAAAATTGTGTCTCGGAAATTTCGGCTCATGTTATGGCAAAATTTTCCTTTGGTGCTCATACATGTTTCATAAAATTAAGTCTAATATTACGAATAGATTTTAATTAAATATTTAAATATTCTCAATAACAACCAAAGGAATTTCGTATCTTCAGTTTTTAGTCCATAATTTTCGGTCAAAAATTACTAAACGGCGTAAATATAAAGCCTGTTAAATTGAAGCATCACATACAAGTTTTAGAGTTAGGTGTCGATTTGTTAACGTACATTCATAGATGCGTCTCTTTATCTGAATGCATATTTGAACATTAGACAAGTTGTTTTATTTAATTTAAAGTAGCAGGGATTATGTATATCATTACAGAATGCACGTTTACATTATTATTATGTAATTGCACTGAATAATATTTTGAACGTCCGTCTTAATTCATGTAATTAATTTCTCAGTTTTTGTCGCACATCAACGTCAGTTCAAAATATTTAGAGATTATCAGTGCAGAGTAATAATGAGATGACTATGACATAAACGAAATGGAGTAGGACATAAGCGACAAAAAAATTGAATTTAAAACAATTTGGAATCAAAACATTGTGATTTTATTTGAATACCAAAATTTATATTAAAGCTTACTCAGACTAGCTGCTTCAAGGAGACTAAAATAATTAATAAAATTTTTTCCTCCGTTTATTTTAATAATTCATTTTTTTATGCATGAAATAATTTGAAGGAATTAATATTAGGTGAAATTATATAGGATAATATATATTTTGGAAAAAATCTTTACGCATTTTTCAAATTTTGATACAAAAAAACTAAAATGCTCGGTAACATAAACCTTGGTTTCTTTAATATGCGTCAAACTTTTCGCAAAAATACGGTTCCAAATCTGAATTGTCTACTTTTCATAGTTTATAATCGCAAAAGCGGGCATATGAGCACCATTTGAAGTACCGTACATTAGTTGAATGTCTTTAAAAAGATACCTAATGAGCAAATAAAGGAGTTTTTTAAGATGTTACAAAACCGTCGTCCAAAAGATGAAAGTACTCATATTACATTGATCACACAACAAAAAATTTAAATTGCAGTTTCATAATATAAATAGTTCACATAAGTTTATACTTAAAACAGGTTACGTTCAAGAAGGCGGGATGCAGCTCTGCAGAACGATCCAATTACGGAATGACCACGGTGAAAGCGGTCTTAAATTTTGTTATGACTATGAAAATTATTACCTTGCATTATTGCATCACATACAAACTCTGCATCATTATTGTTATTTGGATAATAGAAATGCATATGAGGTGGAACGGAATCCGGAAACAATTCATGCAGAGCGGAGCAGTGTAATACAATACAAAAACACATCGTAATTTACTTATTTGAACAACTATTCTTTAAAGTGCTCGTTAAAAAATCGTAAACCGAAAAACAAAACTATTTCAATGGAAAAAAGATTGCATTAAGTTCTTTAAAAGGGAGGCGGATTTAAGCCGGTTTCGCATTCAGCAATAAAAATCCCAAAACTTCCCATGTATTTATGTTGCTTCCAAATTTTCCTTTTCATTTCGCATCAGTGGAGATTATTATAATTTCAAGGGATTTCAGGGCGGGGGTGATTTTCTAAAATTCAAGTCTGTAACCAACTTTGGTTATTGCATCATATCACATCACATCGCTTCAGTTTTCACTTCAGTCTTAAATGACAATCGTGAAGTTGGGAACAATAAAAAGTTTTTAGGATTGGCCTACGAACAATGTTTGAGTAGAGTAAGGCAAGGTAAGGAAAGACCAAAAACCACCTGTCACCGCACCATCATCAACTTAACTGATCTGAAAATAATCATGAATCATGACTTCGCCAATCATCGCATCGTTTTGATGATTCGGTTGCAACAGGTGATCGAAGTGAACTGAAGCGAAATCGTTGTCTGATTGATAACTGTCGACTTCGTAAAGTGACGGTTGTTGGAATTCTTTCAACTTTGCTTCAACTATCTAAGCTAAGGAGGCCTAGATTGAAACTAACTGTATTAAGTAATATAATGACGACAATAATTGCGATAAACATCTGTGTCCCATGACATGATGATGACGGTAATGATTGGATGGGATAAAGATGGCGAATCAACATTGACGATATACGTAACTATAAAAAAAGAATGAAGATGAAAATTACGATGCAATATGATCCGGTACGTACATATCCTAACATAACAGCTATTATTTAACTATTTCAAGGCAGCCACAGAAATCGCAATTAACTTTTATTTTGTAGTATTGCACAATTTTGAGTGAATTGAAGCACCTGTCTAGTCTGCCTGCGGAGCTTTTAGAAGCAGAACAAAACTCAAAACTGACTGCAGAATAAAATTGTTACTCTGCACTTGTTGCATTTTGACGTCGATAGGAAGAAAATCATGAAAATATCCCTCTTGAATGAAGTTACTAGATGAAATGGTACAATCTGTATAATTGATTTATATTTCGCAATTTAGCTTTGCGATTCTCAATTTTAATGAATGAAAGCCGCACATGAATGCACATGTGGAAAGTGAACATTAAAAACTAAATGGCTCATTCGCCACCCACAGTTTCAAAATGTTCCATTTTGTGATTTTGGCTTAATTGTTCAATTTTAATGAATGTAAGCCGCACATGAATGCACATGTGAAAAGTGAACATTAAAAACTAAATGGCTCATTCGCCACCCACAGTTTCAAAATGTTCCATTTTGTGATTTTGGCTTAATTGTCAGAGTTATGTGTCATCCTGTCTTTGTAAGATATTGTATGAATTTCTGTTATGTTCAATAATAATATATTTAAGCAATGATGATTGATTTTTTGGACAGTTTAGGTGCTTGGTGAGGGGGTCGATGATTCATTTTAGTCTTCTTAGTGTCATCCTACTTTTCATCTTTAACTCATTGATCTTAAAAATGGCATTTACAATCACAATTGCAGAAGAATGTAATGCACCTTTTTATGACAGAGAGTCTTTTTAACAGTGTGGTATGCTATGATATGATATGATATTTACAAGATGTGTCCATTTTGAATATATAAAAAATATTGCAAAATTCAAGACATTTGTACGCATCTTTTTTGGCAGAGACAGCGAGTGACCATAATGGACACAAAATTGCACTTTTTATAACTGTATTTATAACTCTACTTAAGAAACGAACAGTTACTTTTTTATTGCATTCCAATATAATATTTTAGGATTTTGAGTGAGTGTCAAGTCAAAAGTTGGCTGAGGTGAGCTAAAGGTTACACGATTTTAACATTGTATCTACCGACGGGGACGGCACTTGGTGATGATTGTAACATAACGTAAGACTAAGACGAGTGCATCAAAATGCTCTGGTCGCATTAACTATCAATTAAAAACTTTAATGAATTTTCATTTCAACTTTTCATTAAACGACTTAATAGGCAATAAAAAAGAAAATCATTTCATTCCTTCAAACAATAATTAAATATAAGCGTTTATGACAATTTCGCTAAAATAAATTTTCTTTCAACTTGTAAAACGTTTCTACATTTTTTGCACCCGAGTTAAGAAAGGTTGCAACAACAAAAAATTTCACATAAAATTTTGTTTTTCCAACAGATAAGGATATTTAAGAATTTCAGTAGTCAAAGACAGTCGGCAAAACCAGGAAGTAATTCTTTTCATTCTGTGTTCCCTCTCTNTCTCTCACATAAAAATAATTCTGCCGTTGCCGACAAAAATTCCATAGGTTAACTTCTTGCTGACAAATAAAATAAATTTGTCTTGCTGAAATTAAGTAGAGACAGAAAATTGACTAGAAATGAAATGAAAAGAGACACGTACTCAAAAATTTTATTTTTATGGAGCTGTGGTCACCTTGGTATGTCAATTGTAAAGTAAATAAAAAAATAAAGAGCTACTTCACAGATAGGAAAGAAACGCAAAGGAATGCAGCAAATTGCTCCTGATTCATTAATTTGTGATCAGCCAGATGAAATCTTGACTTCTCTTGACTGCGCCTGTCAATATATTTTTATTCTCTGAAAATCATCGCGCCGTCCAATGTTGTCAATATTCGAAAACAAATACAATACAACAATGCCATGTCACGTCCGTCTGCACAGCAATGTCCGAGTCGACCGATAAGAGCAGAGTCATGATGATAACGTTATTGATGATTAGCTAAGATAAGGCGGTGAAAAAGTGAACTGGACTTGATTTCATTCTGTTCATATCAGTCAACCTTTACTTTAAACCACATGCATATTTTACATTCCTAAAATTAATGCGTTTTTTCACACGCTCGGCTTATCCGTCTGTATGACCGTTGCATTGCGTTGTGACCAGTGACCGCAGGAAAATCAGAGGAACAAGATTTCTTTCGTTAGTCTTCTCAAAATTGCAAATTTACTTTATGACCGGATTCGTGCATTCAAATTGCCGCAACGAAACTAAAATGGTGATTCAATTAGCGTGGAGCACGAACATAACCTGACAAAACGAAGTGAAGAAAGAAGCGAAATGAAAAGAAACAAGTCGAGTGTGAAGCAAATGCAAACGTTCTTAGTTCATACAGAGGAAAACGTGTGAGGATTGACACCCGCAGAAAAATGAGGAAGAGGCGGAAAATGAGAAAAGAAAGATCCGTAAAATTTCTGTCGATTGTCGTCGCAGTTGTTCTGATGTCTTTGAAAGAAAAGAATGGAATGAGAACCGTTAAACCAGCACTGATATTGTATGCATCTAGTATTTATTGCATTCACAAGAAATTCTCAACTTAGTCGGTTGTGTCGTGTCATTATTTTTTATTTTTCTATAAACACCACACTTTCTTGCACTACAATGTAATAACAAAACACAAAGAGACAAGGAGGTGCGAAACCGGTGCGTTCTTCTTTTCTAAACATTCGAAACTTCTTTTCCGCACTTTAGAGAAAGAAACTTGTAATGTTTAAAAACGCCAAATATCTTTTACTATGTAACTTGCTGTCAACGGCAAATGAGCTTTTCATGTAAGATGTGACGAAATTCAACTAGGATTTTTTGCGTTACGGGAAAATATTTCAAATGGCAAATATAAAAACGACAATGACAAGAAAATTCTTGATAGTTATAATTAATTGTAATTAGTGACCACACATGGATTACATTTCTATCTAATTATGATTTTACTCAAGCTTAGTCATCTTAAGGGATTTTTTTCGGATTGCCAAATCACCACATTATTTTTAATCACGTAGGAAAAGTAAAGTGACGAATTATTTATGCGACTAAAGTGAAACACCTGAACTTCGAGTTAAAAGTTATTCACATTATGTACAAAGCTGTAACCTGCGTTTTTATAGCTTTGTGTGAATAAGATTCTTGCACAATTCGATGTGAGTGCGACAGCGATGTGAGAGCATTTGATTTCTTGCGTGCGACGCAATGCAACAATACAATACGTGTGCTAAAAAATCTTTGATTGCTTTTGTTCAACGTTACCTCTTCACATGAAATACGTCTAATTAATGAACGCACGTATGTATGTATGCATGTACGCAGTTAAATAATGTTGATGTGATAATAATTGTTAAATGCATGAAAATATTCCTCCTCGCCATGTTCGCTCGCCTCTTTTCATTGCATATACAATAGACAGAACAACGCTAATCATCTTCATTAAGTAACCATAGAATTCTTTTTCTTCTCCGCCATATTTTATAATCCAATCAATATAATAGAATGGAAAACGGTTGCGATTTTTGTTTGCCGATTTTGCAATTACACTCAATCAGCGAGAACAGCAAGCAACTAAAATCTTGTAACGGGAGGATGGACGAAAAGAAAAGGCGGAGGATTCTGCACCTTTCGTCTTTTCTTCTATTGTCGAAGCAAAAAAATACAGCAGGAATTGCCCCGTTATTAGTTTACCAATTTACTGCCTTTTAACTGTTCGCACATCGCATCGCATTGGTATTACAATTAAATATGAAAATTGAGCATGCATTCGAAAATATAAAAATGAACCGTGAGTCAATCAATGCATATTATGTTGTATTATATAGTAGTAGGTAAGGTCATTAGTTACATAAAACTAGAAGCATGAATCACGATGATTTTTTTTCTTCGGGCATACATGAATTTAGATCGCTTATCTATCTCGCTTGTAAAAGCTTATCGTCATTTATCATCTATAATTACTAATTGCTAATTGCTATTATTGCGAAATCTGAAACAGAAGACAAAAATTAATCTTGAGGTGCTCTGCTCATGTCACTTTACAATTATAATAAACCATCAGCATTACCTCCAACTCTTCCCAGTGATCTGCTTACAACTTTTGCCTCAATGAAATGAAATTTCGGATAGCGGCGTACAACTCTGAAGCTTTCATGTAATGAGAATAATTATAGAGTTGTAAAGTAACAAACAGCATCAATCGGTCAGATGGAGATGATAAGAGTCACCAAGCAGATGAAATAATTTCAAACAAAGTCAAGCCGAGGACAAGTTTGTTAAGCAAAGATGAAAGGAATTGGAAAGGAAAGAACATTTTGACTTGTCCATAATTAGCTCATTATTTTTACTTTTGTGACTTGCAAATGACAGAAACACTGAAGTTGAAGTTGTACATTATGTATAAACATGCATGAGTACATGCAAACATAAAAAATGACCACTTGACAATGCATGGAGGACTTTTTATAGATCATTATCGATTGCGGTAATTCCTGACTTGACTTCGTTAAAAGTCACTGCGTTATGCCTATCAGCGTCTTGATAATTCAAATTACTTCCATAAAGACATGCGTTGAAAGGAGAATAAAAGACGTAAAGAAGGAAAATTGGCTGTTTAAAAGTAATTATTTTGACCATAAAACGTTACCCTCATTTTTCATCTCATCCCATCTCATTCACTCATTGTCTTTGGAAAGGCTGTATTAATTATTATTATAATGATTATTTATCCTTGTGCGTGAATTAGAAATTAGGTGGTTTAAATAAATGCTTTTAAACAAAATTTGTAATCATGATGCAATGTCTAACAATGATGCATTACTTATGCAAATTCTTTATTCGATGACGCAACATTTTGTGTATTTACAATAACTAAAACTTACTTAATATACATAGAAAAAATTGATGGATGGAGAGGCGGACCAAATGTTTATTTTTATAAGAAGTGCACAAAAATATCCACGAATTTATAATTGCATCATTCATGTCAACGGCAGACGTCATCTTAGTTTAACATCTATATAAAATCTATTCCTTGATTTATGTGCCCGCAAAAACACTTTATATTAAACTTACAACGGGCATAATTTTTAATTGTGTTATGTAACACAAAAATATAACTGGATCACGGGTGTGGCATCTTACACAAAAAATTATAAAATCACGGATTTCCCGAAAAAGTCATTATTTGGTATAACACGAAATATTTAGATACAATGTCAATATTTGACGGGGGAAGAGCACGCGCATTCAAATGCGTGCAAAATTTGTCAGTGTGAAGTGTTTTTATTCCATGTGCTAATTTAGGCGGAAAACCGCAGCTCTCAATTGATCACAAGTTGGGTAGTGTGGGCATGCGTGAGTGCGTGACACGATACATTTTGATATCAAGATGATACTTTGCTTTTATGAGAGTCAGCAAAATAAAATTGTCGATTTTTAGTTTATCCTATTTTTGTTAGATCCTTTTCTTCTCGGATACTGAGCTGTCATTGATTATTAAGTAAAATTCATTTAGGTTGTTTTATGCCGCGGGGGACCAACGTAATCATTTCATAATCGACACGGTACCAATACCCAAATATAGTTTTCTGACAAATTATCTGATCGCATGCATTGTATAATACAAAATTATTTTACCTATGGACATTCCTCAATAATCCTTAAACGATTCCATTCACTTTGTTCTTTTTGGACGAAAAAAAACGAGGAGTGGATTTTAGAAATTGACGGTGATATGATGTTATATTATCCATCACTCGACTCACTTCACATACATCACTTTCAATGTTCTGCTCTAATTTGATTCTCTGATCAAGATGTACCTGAACTAAGACAATTTAAATTTATGGGATGGGTTGCAAATAAATGTGAAGCTTTATTTTGTTGCACTTGACAAAAGCTAATAAGCTATTTGCACTGTCACTTCACTCTCTCAAAAGGCTGCTCAACGTCGAACAATTGGATATTATGCATTATCTAAAAATGTTGGTATTTAGGTAAATACATACATACACATAAATAAATATTTCATGAGCAAAGTAAGTGAAGTGGTTGAAGGACCAAATTTCATGCAAGGTCTTTTATTTTGGCTGCCTTGCTTGACAGTCAGTCGCCCAAACGCAACTTAATAGAATAGAATTTTATGGACGCAGTTAGTTAACCACTCACTCACTTTAGATTATGGAGACTTGACACAATAACATAACTAAACTTGTACGAAATGCACTTGAAACTTGAGACGAATTGGTAAAAATGGAAATTAGAAAAGAGATAGGTATTTACTATTACAAAGTGAATGCAACTTTTCAAAGTCGTCCAAGCCCCACACAATTTTCAAACAAAATGAGTCTGCGGACTTACGACAATGCAAAAAGACCGATGACCGACCTTCACTCTCTCACGTCGAACTCGTCAATGAAACCACCTGAGAAAATGTAAATTTCACCAGGAAAGAATCGAGCTCGCTCCAATTGATGATATAACGTAACAACGAAACTGAACGGATCATTTCATTTGATACCGATGCTTTGCAATTGTAAATTTGCTTCAGGCCATTTAGTCTATTTACCAATAGTTTCTCTATTAAAATTTTTCTAGCTGTATTTCCCAGAAGAAAAAAACGGAGCACCGCATAAACATCAAATAAAGTAACATTAAAACCGTTTCGTTCCTCGTCCTTTTCCTTTTTTATTTACTTCTTCATAGTTCTATGAGACGGAGGAAGTTGTAATGTGTTTATATAATGCAATACGTTTTTTATTTCTGTTACAAGCAAATGTGAACTTGATTGAACTGAACTGAACTAAACTTGAATTTTCTCACAGATCCTTCAAATACGTTTAGTTTACGGTTTGCTTGCTGATGACGATGATGATAATACGATAGAGAGGAAGTTATAGAGGATTCACGCATGAATGTGAAGAATCGAATATGTAAGAAACCAACGAGCTAAAGCGCTCAAGTCAGGCAGTAGCGTCTCAACCTCAACTCAACAATAATGTTGTAAAATAGTAATGTAATGTAATAAAGAAATAAAATAATAATAACAGCGACAGTGAAGGGTTAGTTGTTTACAACGCAGGTAAGTGATCCGATGCGGTGTTATGCGTTCTTCTTAAAGCGATGCTCACGCAACACCAGCCACTGCCGAACTGAGGGAAAAATGCATACGCCTTTTTTCCCTTCTCCACTCACTTCAGATTACATGTTAGTAAATGCAAGGGAAGGAAAATATTTCTGCACAGTTGAAGTCGAATAAAAAATCTAATCTTTGTTCATTTCATTTTGTAGCATTTTATTTCATACCACTACTGGCGCCGCATTGTAGCTTCGTATTTTAGTGTGTCCAACAATGTAATAGTTGAAACGAGTGAACTGTACAAAATTGTGTTGTTAGCGTTTAAAAATGAACAAAACTAAATTTATTTTTGTGTATGTAGTTTAAGCTTGTAAATAAATGTAATGTAAGTACGCTATGTAGGTTTTTATGGCCGCAATTTGTGTACCCATGTACTTTATTTGTAACAATGCAGTGGATGTGTGCATTTACTTTTGAGATTTATTTTTTATTGTGGGATACTTTTATTTATTTGTGTGTTATTCTGAGGAGGCGCTGCTCCTAGCGAGAAAAGAAGGCGTCGTGTCATTCATGTTTTGTAAATTGTAAGGCAACACAACGCATCGAACGAATTGTAAGAACCTAGCACATCGCAAAAACACAATGCAACATAACCTGAAAAACTGACATGACGATGAGTTAAGTGAAGTGAGGTGATGCAAAAGACTCTCACGAGAAGAACCAAGAAGCGATGAAATCAGACCTCTACTATGAAGTCTGACGGTGCAATTTGATTTTCTTGTCCATCATTCATATGTACCATTGACATTTTCTTTCAGACATATTTTATTTTGTCGAGTGGTAACTCATTTTAAAATTAGAATCTTTCTCTCGAGTTTATCGAGTACGAGCCTACAATCTCTACAAAATTGGTTCAGGTTGAGCTAGAAGGTGTTCATTTACTGTAAAGTAGGGTGCAAATCGGATTGTTATGTTGATTATGGGTATGTATTGCTGAGAACCCTTCATTTAAAAAACTGAGCACATTTATATGCAGACATAAAATTTATTTATTAATAATAGTCATTACCTTGCTACAAAACAATAATTTAAATCCTAAGTACAATAGAAGCATTCACGCTATATTTTCTCGGATACCCACAGTTTGTATTTTGGAAGATCTGTCAAAAATTTAGAAATAAATAATAACAAACTGCACACTTGTTTCCCCTAAGTTTCTACTATTGTTTCCCTTCTGCTACTCTTGTGTTGGTTTAGATGTCATTTTAACCAGCATCTAACAATACTTGTAAAGTTAAACGGCTTATAACTAATTTACTGCAATAGGTCCCGAAATCTATTATTTCAGGTCATTAGACTGAGATCATGGTGATATCGTGTTGAGAAATGGAAGGGAAAGACAAATTGTTTAAACATAAATTCTAGGTAGGTGTATCTGCTTGATCAGCATTGGTGAATAGATTGCATTAATCAGGAAATTTTTATTACATTTTTTAATTAATTCCGACGCCAAAGTAAGATAGATTTCTCCACACCTGCACCTGGTTGCCGTTGTTGTTGTGTTGTTATATCCAGCAAAAAGCTTCAAATTGAAATTTGATAAAGACAAAATGCATTCACGTGCGCACTGAAAACGTGAGCAGGTGAGTTTTATTTTTGGAACTAAGCAGAAGTGATAAATATGATGCAACCATTCTAACAATAAGCTTTAGCATTAGAAGCAAACAAAAATGCAGGTGTGTGACCAGAATAATAATTTTGTCTGACTCTTTGACTCTGATTTGATTCGTTATGCAATTTCAAAGAAAAATCGAAAGGGAATGGATGATTTTTATTTCACTGCATTCTTCTTGAGAGTCTAAGCTCATTCTTCTTTAAACTCTCGATATTCTGAATTCCATTTGCTCAGCTCTCTGTGCTCAATCACTTAATGAAATGAAATTCAATTAAATTAAAAAGTCGAAGAAAAAGTCAAGTGAGCGACTCTCAGGTTGTTGGAATCCTGAGAGTGATAAGCAAGATAAAAATGAATGCGGTTGCATGAACACACATCAGGTAAGTAATGCACACGCATGTTGCGATACGCAACAGAGAAGGGAACTGTCTAATTAAAATGTGACATGTGTGAGTATAATACGATGCTGTGTTGTGATACTGTGAATGTGCTCATTCAATTATTCAATCATTTTTTATTTGGTGAGACGATGATAATTCGAAAAATAAACCCAGCCTTTCAAATTTTCAATTCTTATAATCATACTAATACCAGCATTATCTACATGACTAGTTAAATTTCAATTGAGGATTTTGAAACCGGAAGAATTTTCTGTTGTAAGCCATACTAATTTCTGATTCATTGAGTTTTCGAAAGTTGCATTGATTGCAGGTTTGTATTTTGTATTGCAACACTCATATTTTTGCTCCCAATTTTGAAATCGGATTTTAAAAGGAAAGCCCCCGTCATTAATACGATGACAAAGCAGAGTTCGATTCTATATGCATTAACTTCAAATAACCGTTTCTCCTTTTTGACTCGAACTCCCGCTGTTTCTCACGAGTTGGAAAATTAAACTCGCTTTTCTTTCAATCATTCAAGTCCATTAGTTATTGTTTGTTCTTACAAATTAAAAATCTGTATCAAGTCAACTCTAGAGAAGAATGGTGAAAACTAGAAAACAGATTCACATAACTCCTCATAGCATAATATAAAATGATTTAACCGCTGCTCTTTGAATTTGTATTTTTTCATAATTTCTTTTCATTTCATTGAAATCAATGTAGTTAATTAAAACTATGGGTGTCAATAAATAAATTGAGGTAACATTACTTATTACTAACAAGAAGCAATTAATAATAATGGTTCATAATACGAGATGACAAACAAGCTGAGTAACAATGAACCAGTTTATCAAATCAACAGTTGTAAATTGCGAAAAAATTGAAGACCGTTTTAATTACGACGTTATTAAGCCAGCAAATAATACAGGAGTAGTGGTTTCGGAATGGCACGAACTTTTTAAAAACGTCAATGAGAATGAGAATTGTATCAGAAAATAATAAAATACTACCACGTACACCACACACACATGGTCATTGTAATAGAACAAAGTACAAAGCTACAACAATGCTCAATTTTTTTCAGGTAGAAAATCCTGTTTTCTTTTTCCCATCGTTTTTTTGCATTTTACCGTTGGTCAGTCCTGAGAGAGAGAATGAAACGAAAGAAAGAAACGAAGAGGTATGGATTGCATTGCAGAAAAGAGAAAAACGTGCTTCATGGTAATTGTGAAGTAATTACATGTGGTAAAAATTTCATTGGTGTATTGCAAAGGATTGCTTGCAATTAGCACTTTACTTTACTATTACTTTGTCTATAAAAAATTCCTAGAAATATGTACATAAATCCAAAAGGAGGAAATTGAGTCAAATGTAACGGCTCAGTGGTTCTGGTTCATTACTGGTAGACAATGATTCCACTGATCTCGATTTGGTTCGCACCGTTAACAACATTTTCTTAACGATTTAAACCGGTACAAATCATGAGTTGCACAGTAACGTAAATGATAACACAATTTTTGTTATGAATGCAAATAACTAACCCTGATTTGACTGGTAATGTTGATTCGAT
>VYYJ01003113.1:0-17865 GCA_021029165.1 Cyphoderus albinus | reverse complement strand
GAAAAGTGAAGCAAAAGCAACCCTTCTTTTCCCTTACCAACCCTTCGTTGAGAGGAACCAGGCATTCCGCTTTATTACTGACACTTGATGCCTTGCTGCTTATTGCCTACTCAAAATTATTATTATTAACCCAAAGTGTAGCAATAGTAGAGGAAAGCCAGAATGATATGAAGACGGGCATGGCAGCAGTAAGATTAGGCACTTTCAGTTGATGCATCATCGTTTTCTTTGCTTGCCGTAAATATACATCCGGACATCTCCTTAGAAGAAACCAACTTTACGCATAACATAGCTGAGCCGTTTCATGCTTGAGGCAACGTCTTCGATTTTGTGGCCAACCACGATATGATATTACGTAACGTAGAAAATTGTAGCAGCAGAAGAATAACTCCTTTTCATTTAAGTGTCCATCTCCTCTCGTCATATAGTCATATTACAATAGTCATGCAATGCAGGCTTATCAACATCACGGTAAACCTACGTACCTATAAGGTAAATACGCATCTAACCTCTATAATGAGCATTGTACAGTTTGAAACTGAAACAGCTAAAACATTGTTACACAACAACATAAAAAAGAACTTTGATGGATCCTGTTCTCTTTTTTATTCACTCGTCACTGTCGTCGTATGGTATCGTGCTGCAACATTTATTTACCATAATCATCAGTAACAACAAAAGAACGTAAAGTTGAAAATTGTAGGCCGTGGTGGAGTGGAGGCAATGGCATCTTCATCCTGTCGCACTTCATTCTTCTTTTCCTACTCTTAGCTCTAGCATTCATGGCATTACGCTGCAAAAAAAGGGTCCAAAATAATCATCCACTGACTACAACGTTTGTAATGTAATACATTAGCGGAGAAGTGCGTTGACTGGTGCCACTGCCACTAACCACTATTGCAACAATTGTGGAGTTTTTATATTGTTACCTATGTAAAGTGTTGGATAGAATGTGCCCACGGCAAAAATCAGGTTCTGCTCTCCGCAACTCTTCAACTCAACTCGTCTGAATTTATTTTGCAATTGTATAAGTAAAATGTGAGTGAGTGAATGGGCAGACGGAGAGAAAGAATACCGTGCTCATATTTACATTGCTTTGCAATGCAATGCTTCCATTTTAATAAGTAGATAGATTTCCCCGTACAAGCAACTAAGTGTCCGTTGCTTTTCCTATAAGTTATTTTTAATCCGTTTATCATTACCATACCTGAACCTGGTTATCTTGAAAGCACGCCAATACCTGGCTCGCAGTCCCACCCACCTATAAAATAAATGCAACTCCCGACCTGTCAACCAAATTTTATCACATAGCAGACATTGTATGGTAACAAATATTTAACTGCCAAAAATACTTTTCATTGAAAATTACTAAAGTGAGTTTTGCGTGATCGAAAATATTTTTGTGAATTGAGTTGCATGTCTGAGAATTCTGAATGCACCACTGTCTGACGTCTGACCACCCCAGCCTTAGAATATTTTACTGTTGGTGCAGCGCATGCATCTAACTTTCTACGGTGTTGTATTTATTTAAAGTGTTTAGATAAACTCCGCTTGAAAAAGGTTTGTTTTGTGTGTTACAGAGTATTTTACCTCGTTATAGACTGTGAGTAATTAGAGCAAAAATACATGTATAATTTTGCAAATTTATTCGTTAGTAGTCTGACTGAGCGAACCTTTAAAATAATCGCCAAACTTGACTCACTTTCTGTGTGCACACAAAAAGATAAGATAAAAACGTTTGAGATGAGATTTCGTCCAAAAAATATCCTGCTTCATTTTAGCCGATGACGTGACACATTTTGCTCCAGAAAAAAGTTTTACTGTGCCAGGGAGCAGGTGGTCATTTCATTTGTGCAGTAATTATTTCTAAACGGAGCATGTAGCATATCAAGAAAAAAGGCTGGATTGGAATTGGAAACGGAAACTCCGCATGTGTCATTCGTTAGTAGTCTGACTGAGCGAACCTTTAAAATAATCGCCAAACTTGACTCACTTTCTGTGTGCACACAAAAAGATAAGATAAAAACGTTTGAGGTGAGATTTCGTCCAAAAAATATTCTGCTTCATTTTAGCCGATGACGTGACACATTTTGCTCCAGAAAAAAGTTTCACTGTGCTAGGGAGCAGGTGGTCATTTCATTTGTGCAGTAATTATTTCTAAACGGAGCATGTAGCATATCAAGAAAAAAGGCTGGATTGGAATTGGAAACGGAAACTCCGCATGTGTCATTCTGTGCTGTAAAAGTTGTAAGGTGAGGTGAGCGATGAACGATGCATGATGCATGCAACTACTAAAAGTTCAGCTCTGGAGGAAAAGTGACGAATTAAGTGAATCATCAAACAGGGAATATTTTATCGATTTTCAACATCACAACAACAAATCCATGCTTAGCCATAGCCACACTTAGAATGTAAATTGTAACAAGCGTCGCTTCTTCGGGTTCGGGTTATCGTCCAGTGTTTGTCTTTTCCTGGAACAACGCAACGGTATTCAAAATGGGAAGGCTACACTCAAGAGACATCACCATCGGTAAAAAATTTCTTTCATTTTTATTCCTGCTCTTATAATTATTTATGTATATTTATTATTTGCTAAATACCAATCATATATCAAATCGTGGCGCAGCTATTTTTAATACTTTAAATTTAAAAACTGATTTAATAATAATGTGCCATTTCGTAAATGGCACATTCCACATTTTGCCACTGCTCTCTCTTTGTTTCGTCTGGTTAAATTATTATTTCAGTCTGAAACACATGGAGCACATGTAAAAATGTTGCGTTGCACCAGTAATCAGACAAACCGTCAAAAGTTACTGCTATTGTACAAGTCAATAATAACCACTAGAGTTGAAGGTTTATTATTGTTTTCATTTTCTAAACTCCGCCTTTGAAAAATATTTGCAATAAATACACACACATCAAAAGAAGAGAGGAAGGAAGGCAAAGGCAAGGTAAACAAGAAACGCATCCTTTTCAGTTGTAGTGGACTCTTGTTGCAAAAATAGGTAATGCTCAAGATATTTGTAATATGATGATCCTCGTCTTTCCTGCATAGAATTTAACACACAGTGAATAATGTATTCAAGTGTTATTTAGATTACGATATGCACCATGCACCTTACAACAATACGTTTTACCTGTGTGAAAAAATTACCAAAAAGTTCCTGCAACAAAAAAGACATGAAAAAAAGATTTGCGGTATTTAGCAAGCAGCGTTAACAAAAGTGCATTTACTTCTTAGATATCAGTCTATACTTTACATTTTCAATTTTGTACACACATCGATCGATTCACAGAACACTGACATTGCCATTTTTTATTACCTAAGTACTTCTTGTGCAACAAACAATGTTACTTTGAATCGCATAAGAATCTCGGCAAAAGCTGTTTTCTGCCTGATTGTTTTCAGATGTTGTAGTCTGTCAGGAGTCATTCATCCGTCCAGTCCGATCTCTTGTTGGCAATTTGTTTCATCATATCATTCATGGGTCATTCATATGCGCAAAAAAAGTTGCGTCAACGTCAATATTTGAGTTATGAAATTCTTTCTGTATTCAATTTTCAGCGGAGGACCAAAGACGGAAATCAAGTTTCTGAAAGCTGAGAATTTCTGCTCTGATGAAACGGAAATTGCAAAATCGGTTTTTATATAATACAGACTAAAATAGACAGTGAAACGAAATTTGTGGTTGTTTTGTGAAGTAATTCTTAAAAAATGGTTTGAGTGAGCAGAACACTTTTCTTGAAAACGCAGGCGTGCAATTTTAATGAGTCGTCACACAAAAATGAAATAACTGTGCTTCTTCAGAGAATCTACAACGTTTTATTTCTTGAAAATTTTATTTTACTCTACCACAGGAATACAAAACGACTACCAGTGATAATGTGATGTGATGTGATGTCACAGTTGAGGACACTTTCGTGGGAGAGGTGATTATTAAGTAGGTAGTGAGACAATGACGATTCTATTGATGTGATGGGATTCTATTGTCGTTGCATGTGAATTTTTATTATATTGTCGCAGAATGTGAACTGCGCACTCTTTAAGATAACCTTCAGAAGATGTGCACATTTTTTATAAATTCTAGAAAATTGTCGACATATCGTGTAAATGTAATTACGCTCTCGTTTTCGTTCTGCTGTTTGCGGAAAGGCGTGATGTGACTGTGGTCACTGGAGTGCACACGATAATTGCCCACAGTTCACAGTGCACCTACAGAACAGAGTTTGCCTTTATGTGAAAATCTTCAGTGACAGTGACAAATAAATTCCCATACGATGTTAAATGGCGAGTGAAGCAAAATTCTTTTCCGTCTCTGCACCATTCTTTACGTTTCACATTTTCCCTCACAATGATGATTAATCCATCGATAACCTAAACGCAATCCACCTTTGACAAATATTTTGGGCAACAAAGGAAAAAAATGAATCACAAAGAAAAAGCAGAAAATCTTCTACTGGAAGGGAAAATGTTACAATTAACATTAACTCCTCCTTCAACAGAGCACAATTTGTGCCTGTGCACCGCAGAATATCAAAGTGTTTCGCCAAATCAAATGAAATCACCAAATGTGTTCCCTTTCCGGAGACGGAAGTCGAAAAGTCATTCGAAAATGTTTCGTCAGTTCATAGTTCCATTTTTAAAGTACCACTCACCACAGTCATCATTAACAATTCTAATTTTAGTTTTTATCTCTGCGCTCACCGTTATAAACGGTCAAGTTGTGGACACGGGGTATAGTCGAACGACAAGTACAATCAATCCCGCTGCCAACGGCTCAAACTACTATTCTAATCAGCATATTCGGGATCTGAGGGACCACCCCGATCATCAGGACATCAACTGGTTGAGTCCGAACCCTTTCGCGAATCGCGATAACCTGCGTGGATACAGTAACAACAGCATCCAAAATTACGACCCGAACAGCAGAGACTACATTAACAGAAACAGGATTTTCCAACAGCAGCACTATCAAAATCCCAATGCACAACTTCCGGGCTACGCTGTCGATGAAATGCAACCCGAGCACAGGGGCGACACCGGAGACACCAACAGACATCCACAACAAGGACAAGGACAAGGTTTTGGAGATGAGAAGTTTGACGGTTTTGGGAGAAACTTACCTGTGGGTGGCACCTCTCGGGATGGCACATCAATCTCGTCTTCGTATAATGAGCCGGGTGCGAATTATCCCGGAGGAAGCGGAAGGAACACAGACTGGAATAGTCAAGGAAGGGGAGGTCAGTATCCCCAGCCATTTTACAATGCATCTCGAAGTGGACAGATGAACCTTGGAGCGGGAGCCCAAGGGCCACCGGGCACGAACTACAACGCAAACACGTTCGGTCCCAATTTCCCGGCAGGATCAACACCAACAGATTCTCAAGGCAGATCACTGGGGTCATCTAATTGGAACAATATTCCCGGTTATCCGAGTGTTGGACCGAGTTCCAACCTCCCAGGCACGTCTGGTAACAATTATTACCCAAATGGCACCCGCATACGGGATTATAGCAGCAGGGAAAATTATCCTGGAGGTAATTACCCCGCCGGCAGCGGGAATCTTCCTGGAGGGCCTGGAGGCAATTATCCAGGTTCCCAAGATAACCCGTATCATAACCCTTATCCCGGTCAGAATACCCCGCAAAATAACCGAAACTATGATCCCCGCACGTATGACCAAACCTGGAGGAACACCTACCCAGGAAGCTCCTCCGGAAGCACTGGTGGAAATTTCGACAGAGACAGGGATCGAGACCGCACAAGAGATCGTTACAACAACAGATATCCCATCGGTCCTGTGAATTACCCAGGACGAGTCACATTTAACCCCGGAGATCCCCACGTGAACATTTGGAATGAGCAGTGGTCCACCACGACCTACCGCCCCACAGCACCTGGCGTCCTGGGCAGATGGAGACCCGACCTCCAAGGTCAGCAGCGACCCGAGGACATCAATCAAGTGCCCCAGTCTGTCTACGTTACCACAAATTACGGACGTATTCAGGGCTTCAAAGTGAAAATCTACGATGGGCCTTGGGTCCCGTTGCCAGCAAGGCCTGGGGTGGTAAACGTTGATAAGGTGAAATCTGTCGTGTCATCCTTCATGGGAATTCCTTACGCCAGAGCGCCAATCAACGAGGGGAGATTCAGACCTCCGGTTAGTTATTCATAGTCACTCATTCACAGTTTCATTTATGTTCACTGAAAATTCATGACTTTGATTCGATTCATTTTGTTGTTGTGAACTTCAACAGAGAAGTCATTCGGGTTGGCAGTTGCATCAAGCTGTCGAATTTGGACCGGCGTGCCCCCAGCCTGTAAGTTAATCCATTGTCGTAAATTCTGAAATAACCTAAGTAAAAATTCTTTCACAACCTCACGAATCGTGATCATTTTCTGCTGAATCCGCTCTGCTCACTTCATTTGTTTGGCAGCTTTACTTTATCTCGTCACATCTCAATATCACAATGCAATCACAAATCACTATTGTGTTTTTTGATTGTATGATGGGTTGTAAGCGATGTGGTTTAGCATTCGTTGATCTGATCACGTTTGTTAACAAATTCATGATTGTGAGCTGGCTGAAAAATAGAAGAAAAAAATTGTTGAATGTTAAGCCGGAAGTGTGCATTTTACATTGTCATCTAATTATGTAGACTGAGCTGTGAAAACAGAATGAGTCAAAAATGTACCAAAATGAGTTCATCACTGCCACATGCCACTTGATGTTTCAGTCACCTTTATTGTTCATGATCGAAATTCCAAATTTCCCTACAGCTCTTCACTTCATTGAAATAATGAATAATTTTTTATGTATTTTCTTTTATTAGGCTCGATTTTTCGGTTACTCGCAAGGCATTGTTCAGGTGGATGAAGACTGTCTCTATTTAAATGTTCATTCACCGGATGTGGGCTCAGGGGTCGAAGGTTCTCCTTTCCCAGTCATTTTCTACATCCACGATGGAGACTTTATTCATGGAGCCTCAAACCAATTTCCGCCCCACCAACTAGTCGCCTGGTATAAACTTGTGGTGGTCACCGTCAACTTTAGATTGGGTGCTCTGGGCTTCCTTTCCACTGCCGATGAATACTCGCCCGGAAATTATGGAATGCTGGATTTGTCAATGGCCCTGAAATGGGTGCATGAAAACATCAGAGCGTTCAATGGTGACCCAGAGAGAATCACGGTGGTCGGTTTGGGATCCGGTGCGGGGGCTGCTGGAATTCTCATGGTACTTACTTTAAATGAAAATTGGTCACTGGAAAGATTTCAGCTTGTAAATTGTGTTAATGTTTGTCAAATCTATTTTAAGGTTGCTCCAAGAACGAGGGCCATGGTAAAGAACGTGATAGCAATGGAGGGCGCTCCAACAGCCGACTGGGCGGCAACGATTGACTGGTATCGCGCACAAAATACGACACATTTGTATTCCTTCAAAATGGGGTGTTGGCAAGATTTTGACACAACGTCCTGGAAAATGGTCCAGTGCCTTCGATCCAGAAGTTGGCAGGAGTTGGCCAATCTGGAGCTAGACGTAAGAATTAAATTGTGTTGTTAATTTTTTTTTCATCTATCAGAATTAAATAATTTATAAAATTTTGAATTGCAGCCCGACGTAGGAACGTGGCCCTGGGCGCCAGTTGTAGACAGGACATTTCGAACGCCCAAAGACGACTTTCTCCACGACTGGAAAGAGGAAGACTGGAGATTTCTTCCGGATTCTCCTTATAATTTACTTAAGCACGGAGAGTATCCATTTGTCAATTACATGACAGGCTTCTCGCGTCAGTCTGCCGCGGACCTTTTATACAATAACAAAACTCTCGCTCCGAATTACGTCGTGACTAGGGCCTGGTTTGACGAGCAGATTAAACTCTGGGTGAAAAAATATAACTACACTTTGAATCCAGAGGGTGTCTTCAGTGCAATTCGATATGCCTACACCTACTGGCCTGATCCCTTCAACACGACTCACCTTCGGGAAGAATTCATCGATGTAAGCTCCAATTTTCTATTATTATTAACATTTTTTAATTTTAATGTTGTCCGGAAATTAGTATTTTGTGATTATTATTAAAATTTCAGTTCCTCTCTGATGCACTCTACCGGTCGCCAGTAGATCAAACCGTGAAATTGCTCCTAGCTCGTGGGATTCCGGTTCATTCCTATCTGCTAAATTACACTCTGGAAGGGCTGCGTCTGCCATTTTGGCGTGAAGTGCCACGTGGTATGGAATATTATCTCTTATCCGGTGCTCCATTCATGGATCCAGAATTTTTCCCCGAGAGACTCCGCGTTGAACGATCTGCGTGGACAGAGGGAGACCGAAATATGAGTAACTTTTTCATGACGGCTGTAGCCAACCTGGCACATTATGGACAGCCGACACCTCGAGAAATTCTGGGAATTCACTGGGAGGCGTCTCTACCCTCAGATCTAAAGTATTTGTCGCTGAATGGGACGAATAACTCGACCATGCAGAGAAATTTCAGGCAGCGGGAGGTAACGTTTTGGACGGAGTACATGCCTTTCGTGGTGGGTAGGGAGGTTCCGACGTACCCTCCCACCACAGAGTTCTGGTGGGAGCCGAATGAGCCGATGCAGATTGCGTTTTGGACTGTGAGTGGAGTTTGTCTGATTTTAATTGTCATTCTGGTCGCGTGCTGCCTTCTGTGGAGAACTGCGAAAAAGCAGCGGGACCGCATTTATGATGACCTTGGGTTGGGCAGTGAGCCACTTGGACTAGGCACAATTGGTAAGACTTACATAGGTAACTGTAGGAAATTGTTAAATTATGCCACTTATCAATTTGAGATTTAAAAATTGGCTTTGTTTTTCAGTCGGTGATGAGATTAGCGATTACGCTGACACAGTGAAAACGCTGGACTCAATGGACTCTGGAGTGAAACTGACAAGTCGACATCCTGACGGAGACGAAGGAGGAGGGAGGGGACGGAGGGGAATGATTTACACCTCCCAGCCACAAATCCACCACAATGGACACCATGGTCCGGGTGGAGGCGCAAGTAGCGCGAGCATGCCTCTTCGTGGAGACAGATTTCCCACGCCTATTAAAAGAAGCATGCGGGATGGAGGTAGAGACACTCCGCAGACACAAGTTTAATTAATATACAATTTATGCTTTCTAATTTATAGCTCAACTATAGTAATTACTTAGAATCAGTTATTGTTTGGTGGATGTTATTTATATTTTAACCATTCATAATCAAAACGATTACAAACATAATTTCGTGCAATCTTTCGACAAGTGGTAATATTATATGAATGAACATTAATTATTTTGGTTTTGTGCAAAGTTAGCAGAATATTATTTTAAGCTTTAATCACAATCACAACAGATAAAAAATTATATTTTGTTAAAATGATCTCATCCGAGAACGCTTGCATTTTTACTTTACGTTTTTAACGGAACATTTTAGGGCTCTCTTGTGTAACTCTCTTGTGCATATTTATAATTTGTACAGTGTGCATTTGTTGAGATGTGTATTATTAATAGTAAAAGATGTAAATGATCCGTCCATGACTGCAACGTAGCATGACTTTAAATAGGATTAGTAATTTTAGCAATTAACTCTTTATACTCCGATGATGGCATACCATTTTGTAAAGACGACTTTGTACTAATATTAATAAGATTTATGAATTCCAATGCCAAGAATTTTTGTTCATTAATTTTTATGAGCTTTACAAAGCCTCAAAACTTTCATTGAATATGAGTGAGAAAAGGTAGCAGTAACTGTGCAGTTTAATTGTAGAAGTAAGTTATTTTATTATTTAGATGTGTTAATGTCAACTAACATTAACTTCGGAACTACCAGGTTATTATTGTATGTCATGAAAGTACAGTGTTAGCTGTTCAATGATGTAATTACTGTATGTAATATGTATGTAATGAAATGAAATGTAATACGACCGGCGAGCAAATGTATTTAACCCAAATATGCGTGCGTATTTATTGTTCAATATTTGTATTTATGGTTTATTAATTGAACGAGTATCAAAACTGAACTTAATAAAAGTAATCTAAAGAAATTTTCAGCAGAATTTTTTAATCTATGGTTGTCTTATTCTCATTTGCATACTTCGTATATTTCATATATTATAGTTTTATGCAATCTTTCGCAACAAATGATGCAGGTATGCAGAATAAATAAATTTCGGCAAACGAATTATTTTTTATATATATTTCACGTAATAATTGATTTATTATTCTAAAATTTACAAATACATAACTTACTGTGATTCTGTATTTATATTCATATCTGTGTGTGTATGCATATCGTGTATTTTAAAATATTCATAGCATTATCAATCAGTATTGTAATTAAGAATAAAAACTAAAAAGTGGTCTTACGTTGAATTCATTAAGTCATAAGATTTATTTTTTGATAGATTGGTATATTATCATAATTTGTAATCAAATAACATTAACAATCATGATAATATAACAGTACGGAAGTACGTAATGTATGAAGAGACTTTCTATAGAATTATTTTTGTTTTTACAATCATAAAAGTATAAGTAGTAAACAATAACTATAAATATGCACCTATACTGTATTACAAGATTTTTTTTTGTAGCCAGTTTGACAGTAATAATTATTAAATCAAATAACAGTTAACAACAAGTGTTTTTACACTCATGTATAATCGCAGAGAAAATTAAGAGCGGCGCTTGTCGTCCTACTTTACAAAATCATAAAGGTCTACTTAAGTGAAAAATGTGAATAGTTCCGAAAGTCGGAGAGTACAGGGAAAGTACAACGAAGAAATGCATCAAATATATACAGTGAGTTAATTAACAAACATTTAGTAAAGTAATTAATTAATTCTTTAAAAATATTTTCAAGGTGTTTGTTTGACACATTTTTAGCAACAGCGTGGGCAGAGCAAATGCCCATTTAATTTAAACAATGCAGTTCCTATATAAAAAAACTATACCAATTGAAGCAAATTAGAAAATTCATGTTCTTGTATCTCTTTCTTTTCTTCCGTTTTTTAGACTCAAAGACTGATAATGTCGAGTTTTCCAACAATCAGATTGCTTTTTGACAAAATTTTATTGTTCCACTATACAATATCAATGTTATTCATTAATTAATGAAATATAATATTTGTATATATACGTACTACAATACGATCAACATATTTTATAATTTGTATATATATTACTATGCACGATTCGATATTACGCTTTAATTCTTTATCTAAAGTATTTAATTAAAGTAATATATTAAAATTAGCGAGAAAAAAATCCGAACATAAAAAAATATCAAAATATCAAATATTATGTGATGTATTTTAAACGCTTCATTTTATGACAACGACGAAGTCATAATAATATTATAATGGCGGCTATAATTAATTCACGCGGACTAATAATTATTAAATAATACGCAATCTTCTAAAATGAGAATGAGAGGATCAAAACGGACACACAATCAATCTTTATCTGCATGTCACTTCAAAAAGAAATTCAAACAAGCAATCTTCAACCCAGCATTTTCCTTGCAATCAACTGGAAAAGTAAATAACACTAATTGCAGGTAATCTAATAATTTAATCGTACAATGATAATCTAAAATGAAAATGTGTACCACATACATTACAATGTACCACGATCAAGTTTGTAAATTACTCTAAAATATTGTGATTTCTCTCATCTGCATAAGACGTAAAATGTACCATTTTTATTATCGTATCGTATTACCATTTTTCTTTCCAAAACTAACTTTCAACAATTTAGTGGAAAACCAACAGGTAAAATAATTAATTCTAAAAAGATTTTTTGTAATTTGTAATGTAACATTATTATCTCACAATCCGTTTTCCAGAAAATAATTAATTGCAATTGCAAGAAAAAAATCGTTCCCAAAATCTTATTCGATTATCGTAAATGTTTTCGTACTTAGGTATTTAAAATGTAACAGTATTAGACATTATATCAATTAGATAATAATGTAATAGTAGTAATGATTCACAGCCGTTTTGATTCGCAAAATCACAAGATTTACAAGTAGAATAATATAATATAATTTTTTGTAATTATATTATATTTCAATTTGTAATAAGTAATTTTTTTTATTCATTCTGCTTTTTTAATTTTCCTACTGAAAGAACAGACAAGAACAAATTTTTACTTTTTTTCGCCCATCCACACTCATCTTCCACTTCCAAACTTACTTGCTTAATTTTTACAATTCAATTAGTTATGCTTTAATTAAATATGTACCTCTCTTCCTTTTCATTATACTCTGTTGATAATCCCGCACTTTGAACAAGTCACACAAATCTAACCCACAAAATACATTTTAACGATCCGGACACTTTTTATTTCACTTTCCAAGTTACAACTAAGACATCATTTTTGTAAACTATAGATTATCACTAGATTTTTTCTCTGCTAATTAACTAAAATCTACTGTAGGGTACAACTGTGGTACATCTCAAGTAAATCTAAACTAAAGTCATCAATATAAGAGCTTTAATAACGGTATGTACACTTTAATGTAATAACAGTAATAATAATATAATAACTGTAATTTAATCATTTGCAGTTAACTGTGTTTTTGTAAGACAGTTTTGCTTAGTATTTACTATATTTATGTAATTAATGTATATTTCAATGAATAGTATTTTTGTTTTATCCTGGCATCATAAATTTTGTACTTTAGATAAATTGTGGTTTTTAACATTATTTTCCCTCCCCCAGTTCCGTTTCACCTTTTTCCAGCGCGAGAGAGAAAACAATTATCAAGAATCTTTTTTTCCTTTCTCCATAAAGCAGCTTAGTTTAACTTTTTTATTATTTTAGGATCGTCCAACGAGATACGGTTTCAAAGTAATTAATTATAGTAATATGCTTTTAAATATGTACAAAAAGACATGAATTACGTTCTTTGTGGTTGATTTTGCAAGAACATTTTCAATATTATTACACAATTAATTAACTGATTGATATATAGTATTTAGATTATAATGAATGCGAACATCCTACAAACTACGTATAATGAAATCAGCTAGGAATCTAAATTCTACCTATTTATGTCAAGAATAAAGCCAAATAGTTTACCCACACGTTTTCCACTCTCATTTCTTATTTAGACCCCCAAAATACTTTCGTTTAAACAATAATTACAATTAATTTTTAAACGCCTCTGTTTACCTAAACAGTTTTTACGATGACACGATACACGACGATCTAAAACGATTAAAGCGACTATTTAAAAAAAGTTTCGATAAACCGCATAGGTACTAATAATATAATATCTAATTACTAATTAGTAAAAAGTTAATTAACCTTTGTTTTTTAGAAATTAGCACACTAATGTAAGTAGAGAACAATTATAATTTGGTTTTGTATAGTTATAATTGTTCATTATTTTTTATAATTCCCTTAATAAAATTCTGAATAGTAATATATTTTTTTCTTCAATTCTTTATTTTCTGAAAGAACCATTGCGGTTTGCAAGATTTGTTTCGTTTATTTTGAATTTTGGTATTTTGTTTCTGTTTCATTGAAATGAAGATTAGATAGGTACCTCATCATTTTTCTCCTCTATTTGTAATTTAGTCGCCTGTCTCAATCTTTTTGGACGCGTTGTTGTAATCATATTTATTTATTTAAACACATTTAATCATTCTTTATTCGTACCCTAGTAAAAATTAGCTTATCATAAAGTTAGATCATCAGCATCATCATCATCGTCATCATAATATCGTCTTCATCGTTTTCTTACTTATCAATAGTTTTGCAAGCACATTTTAATATTGTACACAAAAATCCATTTTTTATAGTCGACCATGAGTTATTTTTGATTTTCCCTTTTCTTACAAATCTGATTGTGTCATGTCACAGTCAAAGAATTTTCTGCCTTCTTTCAAAAGAAAATGAAAAGCAAGCAAAATATTCATTTCTTATTTAAGTTGATTAGAATTATTGTTCACTTTATATGCATTACATAACATCGCAGCTTAGATTTCCCTTCTCAATTCTCAATACACAGGCAATTTTCTAGTTAGATTCTATAGACTCTTATTTTCACCGCGTACGTTATTCAATTAAAACGACTTGAGTGGATTAAAAATAGTTCTGTACAATTAAGATTAAATACCAAAACTTGATCCTGCCTTTTCAGTTTGATGGTTAATTAAGCCTGATCCGTTAGTTTGGTAATAATAATATTAAAATGGCAATAATCATAGAAGGTGTAGATTTTAATCCTCTGTGTACGGATTGCTTAAAGTTTTCTGGGTTTCATTTATCGTTTATTCAAATATTGTGATGGAAAAGGAGTAAAAGGGTTGCAAAAGTGTACTAATTAAGTTTGAGGGCTTTACGTAGGTTTGGTATATGAGCTATGTAATGTTATACAGTTTTATTATGCTAATTACGCAGACATGCTTCAAAACAGTGATAAGAATCTCTTTTCTTGAATTCAAATCTGTAAAAATGAATTCTGTCAAGTCAAGCAAAAAATTATGAATTAAGCATTAATTACATATGTGTATGCTAATGTGACGTAAGTAATTAAATTTTTATAATAAACAACGACTTCAAATCATTCATACTGTTTTAATAAAACCAAAATAAAATGTGTCCTAGAAGCTTATATAATTAATTAATTAAGGAATAATAATAATAATTATTGTAGTGCTACAAAAATTACGGATGATCATCAGGTTTACAGAATCGAACAAAAAGTAAAATACAAATCGGCTTGGTTAAAATTGCTCACTTAATTTTTGCATCTATATAGGTAGTAATAATAATGGCTTTGTTAATTAACAAATAATTATATAATAGTAATAAAAATGCATGGCTTCATTTCACTTTTGATGCATCATACTTGCTAAACGATACATATACCTATGCGAATGCAATTTAAGCAACTACACCATTAATTATAATTAATTACATAAAATTAAAATTATATTATAATAAAAATCGTTTGGTTAAATAAGAAAATGATAGAAATCAAAAAATATTTATGTACGAAGAAAACGTAAAGTTACAATCAATTAAAATCTTGTCACCATATTTCTAGCATATCGGCGTAACGCCATTGAGTTAACTACATTATTACATTACATCACACCGGCCTACAATAAAATTTACCATTAATTAATTTAATAATTAAAAAGGCATGGGGGATGAAACATTTTATAGCATTATTAATAAACTAGTACAGAGAAATTTAAAATTTAATGTGCTTTAATACAGTGACGTAATGTGACCATCAAACAAAACGACTTTACTTTTTCGCAGCAACGTTTTTTTCTATTGTAAAGCTGTGCCCATCATCTCAGGATAGAACGAATCGTTATTTAATACACATCCTAATTATATCGCCATCAATAAAATCGCTTTTCATTTCATCTCGTTTTCATACATTGTAAAGTCGCTTTTATTACAAATCGTCGTCATTTGAATATTTTTTTCTAATTCAATAAAAAGCTGGATAACTGGAAAGAAAAATTCATGTACAATAAATTATTTCTTTCAGTTACATAATTAATGTGATAAAGAAGAAAAAAGGAAATATTTTTCCATGAATTTCCTGATTGTCTTTAACATTTTCATTCTTTGTAACAAAAAATGGAAAAATGAAGAAATATGATGACTTGGTCGTTTTTTGGTAAAAATGATTACAATTTCAAATGTGTAATTGGTTTGGCTTCATTTTGCAGTAAATAAATGACATTTAAAGGCCGTTGTAAATAAAATTCTTTAGTGAAGCAATGAGAAATAACAAGAAAAGCTAAACAAAGGAAAAGTGTTCATTTTGGTTCGTTTTCATCGTACACATAAACCAGATCATTTGTTAAAATATCATCAGACATTATGAAACGAAACGACAACGGTAAAATCGATTATTTATTCTTTTCTTTTGGACTTATTTACAATAATTGTTCTGTCGATTTTACAGTGTATTGTTATAAGCTGAGATGGAAAAGGATTTTTTTCTCATTATCAGTCTAAAGGAACACTATTTTCTTGTAGTTTCATGTTTTACCTACCTATATTTATTTAGCCTTTTAATTTAATTTTTCATTCTTTATTGTAAGTATATCAATAATTAATTCTAGAAGCTAAATTATTTAGAGCCAACTAAAACTCCTCTGCTCGTCACAAGAAAAGAGAGAAAATGACTTGGAAAAATGCACGAGGTACAAAATTGATTATTTCTTCTTTTACTTTTTGCGCAATTGCAAAGCATTTATTTATGTGACAAGTTGGGCGTTTCTTTTAAATCAGTGATTAATTTATCGTTGAGAAAACAAGAAGAAGAATTTTTATTTAATATTTTATTTTCCTTTTTTGTACTTTTGTCATTTGATTCTTTTGTCTTTTCTATACTCGCCATCAAAATAAAGAAAGGTGTGAGTTGAGATGAGAGGGAGAAAAAAATAAACGGTTGGCCTAAATAATAACACTTTTAAACTAAACTTATAATTTCCTAGTGGATATCACGATTCTGTACTGGGCATTCGTTACGATAAAAAGGGGACCCCACAATTTCAATTTTTCCCTTTAAAAAAACAAAGCAAGGCTTTTACTAAACTAAAACTATTCAAAGTATACTTTTTCATAACATGTCTCAAAACCTTAAGTTCCTAACTAAACTACAAATAAAAGCATCATTGTTAAAACGGGAGAAAAAAATAAACGCAATACTGATTCTATCAATGCTAGATCGGTGAAAAATCAATCAACTCAGATCAAGATCAAAAAGACTATAAAAATGTCTTTGTTGGCAACATTGTCATTTTACTGGCACCTCTTGTCCATAAAAAATGTTTTTGTATGTGTGTAAAACGGGAACATGATTTGTGAAAATGGAAAGTAGTCATTATAAAATGCTGCTGTGAAGTGATCAATTAGTGAATGAATGTAACATATGTGTATGAATGAATGAAGATGATCTTTGATCAAAATCACTGCTTGCCAAAAAGTATCACGTGATGACAATAACCGTTTAATTAAGATGACACATGATTTCTGGTTTTGAATTTGTCATTTAATGAATCTGTTTTTTGAATCGTGCTGCAGAATTGAAGGCTTGGTGATTGATTGACAAATGTGGAAGAAAAGGAAACTAGGCCATTACACGATTAATGATTAAGATACGATGCACATGTTGCAGAGAAGAGATACGAAACTGCATCATAATCATCGCTTTGATAATAATAAATAACATCTTTTAGCAAGATCAGCAGAAGGAAAAATCGATTCCATTCAGTCAGACTCATGTATGTAACGTGACTTTGAATCTTAATTGAGATTGAATACATTCATACAATACAACAACATCACATTACAATTTTAGCCTTATTATGTTCGTTGGAGAAAAAATAAGGCTTGTCTTTGGACCAGCATAGAAAGTGCACTGTTTGGATCGTTATTTTTATACGCAAGAATAAATTAGAAACGGTAGCAATAAACGAATTATCATTACAAAATATTAATATCCAGTTTGATGCCTGAATCTTATGCATCGCTTGATTCTCATTTGCACTCTGTAATTTTCATTGTGCTGGCTTCCTGCTGACCATGACACGTGCCTAGGTCTCTACCTATTCCAAAAATAGTTCTTTCTGCTCTGTACACATTCCATTGAATTGCTGGTTGAAATCATCACATCATCATCATCATCATCGTTAAGATTTAGATCATCATTTGCTAAGTTATCAAAGAAAGGCGAAAAGAAAAGGCAAAAGTAAAATGAGGTAATTTTCATATTAAATGGAAAGTAAAATACGTGGCCATTACGGTTTCTGAAAGAACGTGTTGATTTTGAAAAGCAACAATTTTTGTAGATGAGAAGAAAAGAAA